>JAVJIF010018198.1:0-61177 GCA_038442645.1 Agave tequilana
AAAAGGAGGAGAAGGTTTTCGGAGAAAAGACTTTTTGGTTTATGCATGTTTTCTCTCATCTTATTTATGCATACATATTTGTTTAGTTTTATACACTTCATTGAATATCTATTTGTTTATTGTTATGCATGAGTTAAGGGGGAGCTTCTATGAAGCTTGACTTTAATCCATGCATATATAACTCCATGAGTTTTGTCATCATCAAAAAGGGGAAAATTGTTGGCCCAAAGGCCCATCACTTTAATTTTGATGATAATTAACTCATGTAGTTATAGTACTAATGATCTTGTGTTTAAATTAGTCTTAGATATTTGATCAAGATCTTAGTTGGTGTTAAGCTTCAACAAAGGATTTAAAGTCAAGTTTTGGAGCTAGCACGTGTTGATTCAAGAGCTTGTGCATCTAGACCACATCAAGTACTCAAGAGGAGTCTAGCTCATTGGATCATATTTTGGACCAAGTCAAGAAGGAGAAGAAGACTTTCAAGTGAAGACCTTCAAGAGAAGACTTATGTCTAGGTTTGTTTGTAGTAAGATTTTGTTCTTAGATAAAATGTAAAGGATATATTAGTTGGTGGATTACTCAAGTATCATATACACTCACACACAAGATTTATAGGTGTTTTTATAAAAGATTTCGTCTTAGAAAATACAGGTTTGATTTTTAAGCTTCAATATATACCTATGTTTTTATCAAACTTTATTTTAGAGCTTAATATCAAAAACATAGATATTTCATCATATATGTATAGTAGATCATATCCATATACACTAAGATTCAAAAGTGTTTAGAATATCTTGTTTTTACATTTGGCGGAGTTTTGGAAAAATTGGTTTTCAATTTGGAAAAATACAGATTTCTGTTTAAGGCAAAACTTCCATATTGCAAAAATAGTTCAAAATATTTGTAACATGATTTGATTTTTACTCAGACATGTTTGTATATCAAATATATACTGAACTTATTTTTGTAGATTTTTAGAGAATTTATGGAATTTATTTATGATGAAAAGCCAAGTTTTTAATCCCTAAAATTTGCTGGACTGGTCTTCTGCCGGTCGACCAGACGGTAGATCGAGCCAGAAGTCGGCGACCGACTTGCACAAACGTGCACGGCCAAGGGCTGGTCGACTGCACGGTCGACCGCCAGAGAGTCTTTGGTTTCTGAAATGGCCGGTCGACCGGCGGTCGACCGCTGGGTCATTTGCCAGGCAACGGTAGACCAGCCGGTCGACCGCTGGCTCAATGGTCAGAAATCTGACCGTTGGCCGGTCGACCGCTAGCAGTCCAGACTGTTGATTTAGACCCCAATGGCTAGTTTTTGAACGCCTATATATTGGGGTTCCCTTGGACTATTTTCTACAAGATTTCAAGAGAGTTTTTGGGCTAGTTTTTCCTACTTATATCAGTGGTTTTATCTACATGTTTTAGAGTCAATATTTTCAAATCAAAAGGAGAGTTTATCAAGAGTTTTCAAAAGTGATTTCTTGAGTTTTTCACTACCAATTCAATCCTAGTTTTTCTCACACATACTTGAGCTTTCCATTACTATATCATTCCTATAGAAGAGTTGTTGTGAGAGTTGTTTTAGGTGATCAAAGTGTTGTGATCACCAAGTGTTCTACTTTGTATTTGAGGAGGCGGACTGCGGGTTCGCGTTGTTTCGAGTTCTAGTGAGAGCTCGGTGTAGAGGTGCGACCTCGGCAAGCTAGTGTGCTTGCGGTGTGTAGTTCTTGCGGAAACAGAGAGGGACTAGTGAGTCTAAGGAGTTTTAGTGTGAACTCGTTGTAGGTGTTGCAGCACCGAGTGATCCGGTGGGATCGTTTATAGTGGAAATCCTTCATAGTGTTGAAGGCGGGGACGTAGAGCAAGGTACTCGAACATCGAAACAAATCTCCCGTGTTTGCAATTGCTCTCTATCTCTCACTTGTGTTTATATCTTGCATGTTCTTATTATTTATATTCATTACTTGCTTGATATACTTGTGCTTATATTGTTACATGCTTGGGGATTGTTTGCTCATACTTATATTCAACCAAGAGAGCCATTTATATTCAACCAAGAGAGCCATAGCGGCACCTCAACTCTTATCTAGAGGAATCTTGAGGAGATAGTCCAGAGCCCTTCACGGGATCCGGCTACACTCTTAAGTTATATCTTGTGTTTTTAGCTTAAGAATTTTTAGTTTGCATAATAGTTTTTAATTCAGCATTAATTCACCATTAGATTAGCTTGTCACCTATTCACCCCCCTCTAGGTGATTACAATATTTTAATTTCAAAGATCTTATAAGAACTTATTTTTGTGAAATTTATGTGATTTTGTGGGGATTTAATTGAAGTTAAAATAACCAAGTTTTCAATCCCAAAAATAGTATTGTCCTGGCCTTCTGCCGGTCGACCGCGCCGGTCAATTGAGGCAGAAGTCGGTCGACCGGTCCGGTCGACCGACGTGCACGAACATGCATAGGCCTTATACGCTGGAGGGCCGATCGACTGACCCGTTGACCGCCAGAGAGCTCTGCTCTTTGAAGTGGCCCCGGTCCACCGCAGAGAGCTGCTGCACTCTGTATCCAATCCCGCTCGACCGGGCGGTCGACCGGAGGCACAACGGTCATAAAATGACTGTTGGCCGGTCGATAGGGCGGTCGATCGAAAGGGCATTTTTGACCTTTCTTGCCTGCCTAAGGGCAGAATTTTAAGGGGTATAATACCCATCTCTTGAGCTAGTTTCTTCATGATTTTAGAGGGCAAATTTTTCCTATCTTTCTAAGTGTTTAAAAACAAGTTTTTAAAAGAGTTTTGGGTTTAAGGATTCTATCTTTATTTGTTTCTAAAGGGTTGGAAAAATCAAAGAAAATAGAGTCTTTGGGAATTGGTTTTCTTAATCTTCATTTCTATAGCTATCTAGAAGTTTTCCCAAGAGTTTTTCTTTGTAATTTTGATTTCCAAACTCTTTATTTTCTCTCACTTGAGCTATCATATCTATCCTATCTATTAGGATCTTATTTTGTGAGAAAATTGGTTTGTGTTTTAGTGAGACCACCAAGAGTTATAAACCTTCTTTTATTTGAGTTCCCTCTTGTGTAGAGGTGAGTGTGGAGGTTGTGTTGGTATCCCTCTAAGTGTAGAGGTGATTGTGGAGATTGTGCAAATTCAGTTTGTTGTTATCCCTCTAGGTGTAGAGATGATTGTGGTGTCGTTGGCTTTGAGCCTTATCCCTCTAGTGAGAGGTGATTGTTGTTTGGCTAAGTGCCCATCCTTCTAAGTGTAGAGGTGATAGTTGTTGTGCCTTGCCTTTTGTGTAGAAGTTGTATTGTTTAAGAGAGGATTGTGTACTCTAAAGTTGTATTAACCAAATCCTCAGTGGAGATTCCCTGTGTGGGAAGTCCTGTGTGGAGGATATAGTGGAAATCTTTCTGTGTGAAGGCGGGGACATAGAGCAGTGGCTCGAACCTTGAAACATATCTCGGTATTTGCAATTGATCCACTGTCTCTAACTCTCTCTCTCTCTCTTATATCTTACATTGCATCATATTGTTCATCTCTTATATATGCTTGTATTGTTTGTGTGCCATACTTGTGTTAAACCAAGAGAGCTTCATATAGCACCTCAACTCTTATTTAGAGGAATTTAGAGGAGATAGTCCAGAGCCCTTCAGGGGAATTCAACTAGACTCTTTGGTTACACTAAGAGTGTTGCAATTTAGTTTTTATTCTGCATTATTTGTCATAAGATTAGCCGTACACCTATTCACCCCCACTCTAGGTGTACTTTCAAAGTGGTGTCTACTGGCAAGGCCAATGTAGCCGTGAGTGCCGCTAAAGCATCTTCCTTCGTATTCAGGAGGTGAGACACAAGGCAAATGTAGAAGCCATCAAGTGAGTTGACTAACTTGATGGCAGCATGGTGGTAAGGTATCAGGTCTTCATGACAGACCTCATATGCTCTTTGACTTAGTTGATAATCAATTTGGAGTCACCATAAGCTTTAAGATACTGTACCCCCATTTGCTGAGCGAGTTGGAGGCCAATAAGCAAAGCATTGTACTCAGTTACACGATTAAAGGGCTCTGGTAATGAAAATGTCCGAGGAAGAATGTGATTCTCGAGTGAGACAAAGACCACCCCCATTCCAGTAATGATCCTACTTATGGGGCCTATTCTTGATGCGCCATTAAAGAACATCTGTCATACATCATCTTCTGAGCTCATATAGGCTTCGATGACCTCGTCTAGAGTCCATGTTTAGTTTTGATATTTTTGAAACTGGGTGGGCTACCAGAAAGTCTGCGAGAGCTAGTCCTTTGACCGCCTTTTGGGGACAAAAGTCATGTCATATTGGGCCAGCAGAATGGCCCAATTAGCTAGTCTAGAGTTCAAGGACCTCGTTACATCATAAGAATGCACAGGGGACTGACTCTCAAATGACTTGTATGGTTTGGCCAATAAAATAATGTCATGTCTTATGGATATGAAGACGAGAGTTAGACACTCCTTGACGGGATTATATCGAGATTCAGCCCCAATCAGAGTTTCACTTAAGTAGTAGATGGCCTGTTCGCAGCATTCATCGTTCTTCTGTGATAGAATAGCACCCAAAGAGTAGTCCTTAGCTCCTACATAGAGCAAGAACTGCTTTTTTGAAACAGGAGCTACCAGGACCGGAGGATTGGTGAGATATTCTTTGATATCTTCAAAAACCTTTTGGCAAGCTTCATCCTATACGAAAAAGACACCTTTTTTCATTAACCATGTAAACGGTTAGTAATGGCCCGAGAGATTTGCGATAAATTTTCATATATAGGCTAGTCTGCCTTGTAGACCTCTGAGCTCTTTAAGGGTCTTCGAGGGTTGCATGCCCTGAAGTGCCTCAAGGTTTTAGGGGTCAAGATGAATTCCTTTGGATGTAACTATGAATCGAAGGAACTTGCCACTCGACACTCCCAAGAATGACTTGGTCGGGTTCATCTTCAGTTAGTAACCTGCATGATGTTAAATACGGTTCTCAGGTCATTTAGATGGTTGCTTTTACTACGACTCTTAATTGCAATGTCGTTAACAAAGCATTCCCCATTTTTCATAAATGATCATAGAAAATTATGCTTATGGCATGTTGATAAGTTGCAATGGCATTCTTCAATCCGAATGGTATTACTGTGTAATAGTATACCCCCAATGGTGTTTTGAATGATGTATCCTTCTCATCATCTGAGTGCATTTTAATTTGGTTGTACCCTGAAAAGCTATCCATGAAGGACATCCTTTAGAAGCCACATATGTTGTCAATCATGACACAAGTAATAGGCAACAAAAATTCATTCTTAGGACAGGCTGCATTGAGATCATGAAAGTCGATACAGATTCTGATCTTTCTATTTTTCTTAAGCACAAGGACAATATTAGCACCCAGTCTGGTTGTGTGTTCCCTCAAATGAAGCCGCATTCAATGAGTTTATAAACTTCGATTTTGATTGCTTCCATGATGACAGATCGAAACTATCATTGTTGGTGCTTAATCTATTTAGCATCAGGTTTGATATTAAGGCAATGTATAGCCACCTGAGGATCGAGGCAAAGCACGTCTTCATTGCTCCAAGCAAAGATGTCAATATACTCCCATATAAGAGATATGAGGTCATGTTTCTCTATTAGCAATAGGCTTTTACTTATAGAGATAAGGATATCCTTGATCAGCCACATTGACTTGGATTACCTTATCAACGAACGGAGGTTCGCACTGCTCAAAAAGCTTCTCTTATTGAAGATCCAGTTGTTGAGCCCATGGATCAGCATTGAATAGGTCAATGTTTTCATCTTGCTCTGTCTGGCATGTGATGTTGGCAAAGAGTTTTTTGAAGACTGTTCCCACACTACAATCAGAGTCCCAGCTGGATGAATCTAAAGATTGCGATGGTAGTGATCCATCAGACTCTAGTTTTGATTGTGGAGGCAGAGTGATATATCTGATTAGTCTACGATTCTGTATCATTACATCATATTTTTCTACAAATTTATGAATAAAAAGACACTTCTCACCAGTGTTTTGGTATATTTTAAAAGTCTAGGGGTAAAGGAGTAATAAGAGCGTAATTAAACTCAATTTTGAGTAAATAAATCTCATTACTTGGAGACCAAGGTAAAGAGTTTCTAAAAGACATATTGGATCCAGAAGTTGAGTGCGAATCTGATGAAAATACGGATCCAAATACCCAAATCCGAGACTATACAGAAGCTTCTCGAGAGCAGACAAAGCACTGGACCAAAACCAGGTAAGTCCCTGGTATTGGCACGAAAATGCGGTAAATTGTTGCGTTTTCATGGCAATATTGTGGACCCGCACGTCGATCTTTGATGCATAGTCTCATTTCACCTTTCAGATTATTCTTCTGCTTATAAATACTACATCTGAGGACCAGAAAATGAGGACAGAAAGTAGTAACTAGGATTTCTCTCTTCTAGTTGTGGAGTAGGATTTTCTTTTCTTTTCTTTTGTATTTTTTCTTTCTTTTTAAATCTCGTAGTAGGCTGAGTTGATTCTGGAGAGAAAAGGATATTGATGTAATAGAGAGTGACAATCTATGTAAAGGTGTCTCCTTTCTTCTCTATTGTAATCTTCTCCATCTTCTACATGGTGCTTAGCTAGTTTTCTTCTCATGGCAATCTAACCACTAACCACTAACTAGATAACCACTTACTTGATAATCCACATGAATCTAATAGCATTGTTGTTGCAAGAGCCATTGATGGCTAATGATGATGGATTATAATATTCTAACATTCTAACATCTAATTACTAACAAGCTAACTTGCAATGTCTTCCTTATTTCATGCTCACCTCTCTTTAATTTTGATGTTCTAATAGTAGCTTGCACCTTGTTTTGTGGAATAGATGTGTTTGAATGTGAAGAACCATTTCATGTGCCATTCTTTATATTCTTTCCTGAAGAAGCCGAGGACTAGTGATGGCCAAGGATCCATGTGAGGCAACTATCACTATGAGATTAGTATGTTAATGGAGCAATTAGTAGTTGGTAACCATGAGCTTTCTTTCATTGTTTTCCTCTTTTCTTTTTTACTTTGTGTTCAAAACTATTTCTAAAATTCTTTTTACCATTTTTCTATCGTTGTTTTCATCTTCTTCTTTGTTCACCATCGTTCTCATCTTCTTCGTCACAAGTTTTTTTTTTCATTTTTCAAATCCACTTTCTAAATCACTTCACAAAGTTTTCCTTTCACCTTTCACATTGTTTTTTTTCGTGTTTCACCATCACTTCTATTTTCTATTTTATTTCTTTCACCAAGACAAATTCTTTTTGCTTCGCCGATTTTATCGCCTTCTCCACCTATCACTTCTAATTTTCTTTTTTTCCCTCTTTCTTTAACAAAAAAGAACTTGTTAACAACCTATGTGAATAAGAACTGTTAATGCTTCTATCACCTCCCATCCTTGTTGATTCGACCCGTATAGCATATATGCTATAACAAAAGTATCAAGGAAGCCATTGCCACGGAATAGGAATGGTTTAAACTCAAGTTTTTGTTAACATTTTCTTCTCTGTTTTAGTATGCAGGTAAATTTTTACGAACTAAATATTACAGTACACCCATTAGCACTTTAGCTCCCTGCTCTTGAAAGCAGGGACCTATCTTTCAAAGAAAATCCATGCAAATGCGACTTTAGCCGTGATTCTGGGGTAATTTTGTGGCAAATCTGTCTCTTATGTTGGAACTTAATTCTGATGATACATTTGTGAAGCCATTGGAACTTTATCTCAAAAGTTTATACAAGAGTTCTACATGTTCAAGACTTCCCAAGAACAATGGCTATGGATGTGTATTGTCATATTTATTAGAATGTTAAAAGCCTTGAACATACACACATTTTAAGTCTATAAGTCAACTTATTACCTAGCATAGTCGACTAACCCTTAACTATACTCGACTTAGGTTTGTTTCTAGATCTATACTAACTTTTTATTTCTGATCTGTACGCACTATTAGTCGACTTATAAATCTTTATGATCGACTAATATATGGCCTAGTCGACTTATACCTTCTACTGGTCGACTATATTCAGTTTTTAGAAATATGTCTTTTATATCAGCCATTCCCTAGTCGACTTGCCCCCTTTATTAGTCGATAATATAGGCAAAAGTTGTTCTTCTAGTCGACTAACCTATAGACTCCAGTCGACTAATGACAGTTTCTCACTGTTAGACAGTTTTTGATTTCTAATACTTTATCCAACGTTTAAATATTCAAATTTGTCCTGATAACTACCCTAGCTGACCATAGATTTCAGCTATAAACAGGGATGTTGTCCTAGGATAAAAACACCAATTCATATCAATAGTTTTCTGCCCAAAAACTCTGTTCCAAAATCTGTTTTTCAGAAAACTATTTCCACTTTCATTTCTTCACTCAATTTCTAATCCTTTAGTGAAGATTTCTAAGAGTCAACCTAAGTCCTTGTTCACGATCACATACAGATTCAAGGCTTATAGGATTATTTATAATCACTCAAAGAGAAAGATTGTACAAGAGCGTCTTCAGGTTGAAGAGAGATTGTACAAGGTGTTGTGTCTTCTTGGTTGTAAGAAGAGTTGTATACATTTGGTAAAGGGAATTTTTCAAGTGGTATACAAGGTGTTGACTTTCGGTGTACAAAATCAAAGGTTAAAGGAAAATCTTAAGCGGGTGGCTTGGGGACTGGATGTAGGTCAAGAGGACCGAACCAGGATAAATCACTTGTGTTTTCACTTAATTTATTTTCTGTGATTTATTTCCTTACTTGCAAGTTCTTTTATTTAACTCTAATATCTTTGTTTGAGTGTTGACGTAATTTTTTAGATCCTACAATTGGTATCAAAGTGGGACGAACAGTTGGTCTCAGAGCCTGGCGCAGCATACTCTATCAGAGCCCTGCATACCCAATCAACAACCTACAAGGATGGCAACAGGGTTTACTTCATCGAGATTCAGAGAAGGACATTCTACACAACGTTCACCACTATTTGATGGATCGAACTACAACTACTGAAAGTGTAGAATGAAGATTTACTTACAATCGCTCAACTACGAACTATGGAATATAGTAGAAGCAGCGTACACCAAACCGACTACCAATTACAGCACTTGGAGTGATGATCAAAAGAAGAATGTGACTCTTGATGTCAAAGCAATGAATGCATTATTCTATACCTTAACCAAAGAAGAATTTAATCGTGTGTCAACAGCCACATCTGCAAATTAAATATGGCACACTCTACAGGTAACACATGAAGGCACAAATAAGGTTAAAGAATCTAAAATTTCTATTCTTGTCCACAAGTTTGAACTCTTCAAAATGAAGGAGAATGAAACCATCTCAGAAATAATTACAAAGTTCACTGACATAACAAATTCCTTAGCATCTCTTGGAAAAGAATACACCCAAGTCGAAAAAGTTCGCAAGATCCTTCGTGCACTTACATCAGATTGGGAGAAGAAGACAACTGCAATCGAAGAAGCAAATGATCTCTCCACTATGTCATTAAAAAACCTCATTGGTAATTTAATGGCATATGAAGTACAACTGGAAGACAGAAAGAAGGATGGACAACAACTTTTCTCAAAGAAGAAAGAACTTGCCTTCCATTTGATCAGTCACATATATTGCACATACATTGTCACTTTACTATACTTTTTAGCTAATAAATCCTATTAATAAGTGTACTTCTTCTTTGTTAAATGTAGGCCCAATTGCTAAAAGAAGGAAGGAGAAACAAGCCCAAAAGCCCATCTAATTCTGATTTAATTTAGAATAAATTCAAATCAAGGAATCAGGGCAAATCTTGGCATATCAGAGAATTTGAAAACCGATTGAAAAGAATCCTCCTTGAATCAAGCAGTTGAAGCCAACAATCAAAGGTTGTTTCGTCAAATACTGAAGCTGAAATGAGAAAACCAGCAGAAGATATGGGCAAATCACCAAACCAGAGAGTTCCACCAATTAGGTGTGGCCACATGGCCACACCAGGGCCGCGAAAACGCGGCCCTAGCCGCGTTTCTGTGGCTCTGTTAAAGAGGTTGGGGGAGCGTTTGCTCCCCCAATCTTCATATGATTCCCCCCTCTAGTTGTTTCCTATAAATACCAGTTTCAACAGGGCAAAAAGGAGCGAAGACTAGGATTAGAATTTTGTTTATACTTTAAATTTTAGGCTCGTTGTTAGATAGTACAAAAGTTGTATTTTTGTTTTGCAATTTGTAGTTCAGTACAAATACTTGTGAGAGAGAGGAATTGAGTGCTTGTACTTGAAGATTGAAGTGACATCAATACAACAATCGAGCTACTTTTTCTTCCACTCATTTTATGGTATGTCTTGCGTTATTTACTTGCATTTTTCTTTAACTTTCATGAGTAGCTAAATCGGTTTTCTGGCTCACTATTGTACCTCTCTCCAATTCTTCTTCTTTTCTAATTTTAATGAAAAAGACCCAATGAACATTTGCATGCCTAACTTAAAGCCTTTCTTCTTGAAAGTGTTCTTGAAGGCACATGAGGATGGGTTTGGATTTTTAAACTCATACTTCTTTTAAGAACGTCTCTTGAACTTATTTTTATCTCATACTTGCTTCTTCACGCTTGATGATTTAACATTCATTCAAAACAGTTTCTTAAAGAAATAGTTAACTTTTCAACTATCTTATATGCTTTACTTCAAACTTTCTAAAGTCAACCTTAAGTTTTGCCTATGATCAATGATTGAAGCTTGAACCTGCACAAAAATACAGAATTTCAGAACTTTAAATAGAGATGTGCAAGTGCTCAATTCTACCGCAATAGCAATTGGCTATGCGGGTCGTGATCCACAAGGAGGGTTAGCGATAGAAGCGTTCAAGGTTTGTATGAAAATCTTTGTGAAGAAAAACGAAGGTTCTTCTTTGTTTCTTAAAAGAAAAGAGAAAAAAGTTAGGTTAAAGTTAAAAAGAAAGCGATTGGTAGAATGAGAAGGTGGAGAAAAATGGAGAATGATTATTTACAAAGAAATGGAAAAGAGTGATGAAAGAAGTGGGTGTTAGTGATTTAAACTAAAGAAATAAAAGGAAAGAAAGAAGATTAAAGAAATACTTACCTAGTTTGGTTGATGACTTACTCGGAACCCTTGCATGTTCTACCTTACTTTAGAGGCGTTCAACGCATAAGCCATAGGATCGAGCTCAGTCCCCAGTCGCATTATGTCATCAAGACGAACAAGCATGAAATGATACGAAGTCTTGAGGAGGAGAACATCACCATGAATTATCGTTGGCACTCACACAACATTGTTATACTTATGCTTCTGGATTCACTTGCATGCTCATCAAAACCAAAAGAAGTAAAGTAGAAAGAAGAAGAAGAAAACAAAGTAAAGACGAACATAAAAAAAATTACCTTTTTATTACTTACAGAATTGATGGAAGAAAGGAGGAGGGTACATCGGTGTCACTCTCAACATAAGCCTCTCTCTCTTACTTACATGAATCTCAATCTAACCTAAGCTTACATACAAATTAAAATTACATAAAAAGAAAACAAAAACCTATACTACAAAGAGTGAAAAACTGGACTAAGTCCTATCTCTGCATGGTCGTCCCCCAGAGGCTCTAAAATCCCAGTATTTATAGGCAAAAACCCACCTATAGAAGCGTATGAAGATAGGGGGAGCAAACGCTCCCCCAAACTCTTTAACAAAGCCGCGAAAACGTGGCTTTGGACGCGTTTCCGCGGCCAGGGTGTGGCCAGGTGGCCACACCCTATTGGTGGGGCTCCCTAATTTCTCGATTGGTCTTTATCTTCAGCTAGATTTGCAGTTTAAGTCTGGGATTTTGACGAAATGACCTTTGATCTTTGGCTTCAACTGATCGATTTATAGGGATTCGTTCTAACTGATTTTCAACCGATCTGAACCGATCTGATTTGCCCTGATTCACTAAGTTCGAATTAATTCTGATTTAATTCAGAATTTGATGGGCTTTTGAGCTCATTTCTCTTCACTCTCCTTAGGAATGAGCCTGCAAATAAATTAAACATTTAATTAGGAGAAAGCAGAGTTTATTCTATAATAAGTAGGAGAATATGATATTAAATGTGCAATATTAGTGACCAATCACACTCCCATACCTATCTTTTGCTCGTCCTCGAGCAAAACAACTAAACTATACTAAGGATTATTAGACCACTTTCGCAGGTCACGCGATTGCACTGAGCATGTGCAATAAGCCGTTAAACCTCTAGGTTTCCCCTAGAGGACGAGTTTTGTCTCGTGAGGGTTTTCAGTGGATTACACCCACAAAATCCATAAAGAAAGAAACAAGGAGTTAGTATTTTCGAAAAGCATTTTGAAAGAGAAAAATATTTGAAATATAATTGTA
Source organism: Agave tequilana (assembly GCA_038442645.1). Taxonomy (NCBI): domain Eukaryota; kingdom Viridiplantae; phylum Streptophyta; class Magnoliopsida; order Asparagales; family Asparagaceae; genus Agave; species Agave tequilana. The sequence continues at coordinate 12,396 of JAVJIF010018198.1, forward strand.
AGATTTAAGTAATCTATAAGTTATAGGAAAACTGAATTTTTCATTCCTAAACTTAGTCTCCGTTCAAAAATTTGTTATCAATCAAAGTAAGGAGTCAAATTGTACTTCTCATCTAGTCTATTACTTTACCCTAAGTCATATGCATCTTGTGATTGTGAAAATTTTGACTAAAGGTTCTTTAACTCTAACTCTTATGCCTCATTTATTTTTATATATATTTTATTTTTTTTGGTATTATTCCTTAGTTCTATTAGGCTTTTAATCTGCCCATGTAACAAGCCTTTAATCGATGACTCGCAAACCAAACGGTCTTAGGGCACCGGGTGAGAAAACACCCCAAGGACTTAAGGACTCGAGCAAACAAGGCCACAAAACTAAGGATTTTATTATATGAACCCCTTTTAGGCGTGAATACTTATACTTTATTAGGCACAAATACCTAGCTTAATCAGAGAATTTTTATATATTTTTTTCTCAAACTTATCTAATCATCTTTCGCATAAATAATAAGGCTTGCTTAGGCCAAAGTACCTAGCTAATCAATAATTAGATTTGTTCATTTTTCATAGATTTTTTTCTCTTTTTTTTATATAAGGCATAAGAATCTTTGTTTTTGAACCCTAAGTGTGTAAGTGTATGAAGTGTATATATTTCATTAAGGTAAAGATTAAGACTAAATTACTTTGACAAATTATCTTCCTAACCGTAAAAATCAAACAAATAATCTTATTTTGACCAAATTTAAGAAATCCTAATTTTGATTTTCCTATTCCTTAAAATTGACTCAATTTCTTACAAAAAATATGTCAAAATATTGTTTTTATTTTCAAAAAGTTTTTTAAAATTAAAGAAAAACCTAAGTTATGTTAGACCCTCCCCCACACCTATCTCATGCATTGTCCTCACTGTACGAATTAATGCATAAATGCATGAAAAAGAAGACAGGAAAGAAAAATACTATCTTAAGGTGGTGGTTCCGATGGTGGTCTGATTGGTCCATGAAATGCGGCCCAATCAACTTTTCGTGGAGTTCGGAGGAACCCACCAGAAATTTCTCTAATATAACCCACTAAAATGATGTATCCATGAAGGATTTTTATTAAAAATTTAACCCCATCTAATTTCCAGATTTCATAATTAATTTCAGAGTCAAATTTGTCAACCGCCTTGTCACAAAATGGAGTGTGAAAAGATAGAATGATTGACTTGACTCAGGAAGCACTGGAACTAATACCGACTCAGGAAAGTGACTTAAGTCTAGTAAAGGCTCAGGAGTCGAGATTGGTTCAAGAAGTGGGTCCAAGTCAAGAAGTTGAAACTCAAGTCCACAGTTATTTTCCAACAATGGAATGTGACTTAATATTGGTGATTCAAGTTCAAGAATGATAGTTGTGGGAATCAAAAATGACTCTAAAATGTTACTCAAGTCGGGTAACAAAACAGGAGTCAATATTGATTTGAAAATTTGAACTGGATCACATATTTGAGAATCTAGGTCACATTTCTCATTGAGTTCAATGTCATAAAAATGAGAACTTGCCAATTTGTCAATAGGACTTTCAAAAGTGTAAAATTGGTCAAGTTCAATATGATCATCAAAGATGGGTGATTCAATTTCATGATGAATTGATTAAGATCCAATGTTGACTCGGGAAAAAGATTGAAATCAGGTGAAGATACCGGAGTCATTGTTGAATCAGGAAGTAGAATTGAATCACTAAGTTGAGGTTCAGGATCATATTTATTCTCAAGTTCTATTTCAGGAAAGGAATAACTTGCCAAACTGTCAATATCATTTTCAAAATTTGGAGTTTGGGCAAGTTCAAATGATTGTTCTGAAATGGAACCTTGATTTCCAAAACAACATGACTCTTCGGCTCTAACAGAATGGTTAGCGACATCAGAACTGGTCAAATGGTGAGAACGTAGAGATTGGACCATCATATCTATGTCAGATTACGAGCGTTTTGAGCCTGAGTCATGGCTTCAAGCATCTTTTCATAGTTGATTGGTTCATTGTTTTGTTGAAAAGATGAAGTGTTGTCTTGGAATTGGTGGTGAAATTGTGAGTCTATCAGATTTTGTGATTGTTATTTAGACTCACTCATACTCATTTTCAAAATTGATGGTTTTCTATTTTGGACTTGTGAAACTGAGTATGAATCTTGGAAATATTGTGGACAAGGTGGATAAGGAGGACAAGTTGATTAAAAATTGGACTGGGGGAGGTGAATCCCCATTGACTCTGTGAAGAGTTGAAATTATTCTGGAAATTATGGTTATAAGATTCGGGACATGGGTTATATTGATTTGGATAAGACCATTCCGGCACACTAGGTTGGTTAAAGTTATAATATGCCAGGTTGGCGAAAAGAGGTTGGTGTGTAATATGGATTACTATTAAAATTGGAAAAGTTATTATTATAAGCCATATCACACAATAGAATACAAATAAAAAAACAAATAAGCAAACAAATAAAAAGAAAAAAATTCTAAACTAAGTTAGGGTAGACCTATGACCTAGACGACTCCTAACTGGTTAGACTGTCCACGGGAGGTATAATGCAGACTTTGACCATAAGCTAATCAGCCAGGTCAGGGCAAGATTGGTGGGAGGTTATCCGTCAAAGACGTTCCTTAATTAAATAACCACCAACCTTCAGGCTTTCAGCCCTTAATCCCCTTCCTAGACACTGATTTGGCAGGAGTCAAATTCCAACACTTTTCCCCCTTAGGATAATCTCCTAATTGAGTCCGAGATGTCCCTAGGGACAACGTCTACTCATTTTTAGTTAGGCTCGGGTTAGCGAGTGCTTGGAATCTGATTTTTGGGCCAAGGAAGGGTGATTAAATCCCCACCTTATCTAGTTATGGGGTGGTGCCCTTAAGATCAGTTTGTGCAAGTGTACAAGATATGTAAACAAGATTCACTCAAAGTGATGTAAATCAACCAAGAGATGAGTCCTATTCTTAATGCAATGCGAACGTACCTTGCTCCAACACTCTTCAATAGTAAAGTAAATGAATTGAAAAGACACGGGCCTAAAATGCAAACATCTAATCAATTTTTTTAACTTTTCAACAATTGTTTTATTGTTGGTTTATTAGCAGGCTTCTGGTGATGGCATATAAGAAATAAAGTTTGCAGAAACTATAATTTTGCAAAGCAAGCAGCCCTGCGAAAAAGCCAGTCAGTAGTGAACTCTTCCTTGCGGCGGAAACGCGGCTAGAGCTGAGCAAACGCGGCAATTCAGAGGGTACTTGGTCTCTGTTTTCTGGAACAGAGGCCCAAGACCACTTATATGTTACTGCAATCTTTTTTTCCTGCTTTTCCTGCCCTATAACCTACAACAGAGAAGAAAAATTCATTTTAGTTCAAAAAATTTAATAAAAATCGTTACCCTCCCCGGCATCGGCGCCAAAATTTGATTGAAGCTTGAACCTGCACAAAAATACAGAATTTCAGAACTTTATTAGAGATGTGCAAGTGCTCAATTCTACCGCAATAGCAAGTGGCTATGCGGGTCGTGATCCACAAGGAGGATTAGCGATAGAAGCGTTCAAGGTTTGTATTGAAATCTTTGTGAAGAAAAATGAAGGTTCTTCTTTGTTTCTTAAAAGAAAAGAGAAAAAAAAGTTAGGTTAAAGTTAAAAAGAAAGCGATTGGTAGAATGAGAAGGTAGAGAAAAATGGAGAATGATTATTTACAAAGAAATGGAAAAGGAGTGATGAAAGAAGTGGGTGTTGGTGATTTAAACTAAAGAAATAAAAGGAAAAAAGAAGATTAAAGAAATACTTACCTAGTTTGGTTGATGACTTACTCGGAACCCTTGCATGTTCTACCTTACTTCGGAGGCGTTCAACGCATAAGCCATAGGATCGAGCTCAGTCCCCAGTCGTATTACATCATCAAGACGAACAAGCATGAAATGATATGAAGTCTTGAGGAGGAGAACATCACCATGAGTTATCGTTGGCACTCACACAACATTGTTATACTTATGCTTCTGGATTCACTTGCATGCTCATCAAAACCAAAAGAGGTAAAGTAGAAAGAAGAAGAAGAAAACAAATAAAGACGAACATAAAAAAAATTACCTTTTATTGCTTGCAAAAACGATGGAAGAAAGGAGGAGGGTACATCGGTGTCACTCTCAACATAAGCCTCTCTCTCTTACTTACATGAATCTCAATCTAACCTAAGCTTACATACAAATTAAAATTACATAAAAAGAAAACAAAAACCTATACTACAAAGAGTGAAAAACTGGACTAATTTCTATCTCTGCATGGTCGTCCCCTGGAGGCTCTGAAAATCCCAGTATTTATAGGCAAAAACCCACCTATAGGAGCGTATGAAGATAGGGGGAGCAAACGCTCCCCGAAACTCTTTAACAAAGCCGCGAAAACGTGGCTTTGGCCGCGTTTCCGCAGCCAGGATGTGGCTAGGTGGCCACACCCTGTTGGTGGGGCTCCCCGGTTTCTCGATTGGTCTTTATCTTCAGCTGGATTTGCAGTTTAAGTCTGGGATTTTGACGAAATGGCCTTTGATCTTTGGCTTCAACCGATCGATTTTTAGGGATTCGTTCTAACTGATTTTCAACCGATCTGAACCGATCTGATTTGCCCTGATCACTGAGTTCGAATTAATTCTGATTTAATTCAGAATTTGATGGGCTTTTGGGCTCATTTCTCTTCACTCTCCTTAGGAATGGGCCTGCAAATAAATTAAACATTTAATTAGGAGAAAGTAGAGTTTATTCTATAATAAGTAGGAGAATATGATATTAAATGTACAGTATTAGTGACCAATCAATCAAGTTGAGGCACTAAGGATTTTAATAGAAGAATAAACGGTTGAGGAGTGAGATAGTGAGCTCAGATTTTTTTCTTCTTATATTTAAAACAACCAAACAATTTTCAAAGTTTTTTAAATAACCTTCTCCAAAGTCTTCTCCAAAGTTACAATTTCTCTTTTAATCATCTCCTTCTTTCCATTCTCTTTTTAATTAAAAAATGAGCACAATTCTTTGTTATTAAAGGAAACACCGAAAAGCTTTCATCGCATTCCTCCACGTGGGCACGACCCGTTAGCCACAAGCTACACGATAATTTCTTAACTCTTTGATTGTTCTTTAATTTTAGCAATCAATTTTTGGCGCCGTTGCCGGGGAGGGAACGGTGTATTTGTCTTTTAACAAGTTTGGCGTGTTGTTTTAGGGACTTGAAGATTCAGATCTAGCATTCAAGCTTTGCAAGAGAAGACTTGCAAATTCTATGCCCCTACTCTCGAAAGTAGGAAACAGAATTTCAAGAAATTGCGTTGCAAAAGTTAAAATTTTCATTGGACTACTAAAACTCTTTTTTGCAGGACATATTGCTCGCAAAAAATTAAGTTTTTGTACGTTATATTCTTGCTATTTCTGCTATCCACAATCCCTGTTTTAATCCAACAGTAATTTGAGTGATTGTTAATTGCTTAAAAAACGTTTAGATTTGCATTCTAGGCATTTGTCTAATTACGTTTATTTTACAATTACTATTGAAGAGAGATGGAGACAAGGTACGTATGCATAGCATATAGTTTAGGAAACATTCTTCGGTGATATTTGCTTTTGAATGCTACTTTTCTATATCTTGCACACTTTGCACAATTAACTCTAACGGCAAAACCCAATTCAAGATAAGGTGGGGAAGTCATTACCCTTCCTTAGCCCACAAACCATCTCCAAGCACGCACAACCTAAGCCTAAGTAAAATCTGATAGACGTTGGCCTTAGGGACATCTTGAACTCACTAGGAGATTATCCTAAGGGGAAAGGTGTTGGGATTTGACTCCTGCCAAATTAGTGTCTAGGAAGGGGATTGAGGGCCAAAGCCCGAAGGTTGGTGGTTACTTAATTAAGGAACGTCTTTGACGGATAACCTACCTCCAATCTTGCCCTGACTTGGCTGATTAGCTTGTAGTCAAAGTCTACATTATACCTCCTGTGGACAATCAACCAGTTAGGAGTTGTCTAGGTCGAGGTTACCTTAGATTAGGCTTGGTTGATTACTCTTGTTGACTGTTGATAAACTTGTTTGTGATTGTGTTTGTGTATGCAAGTGTGGTCAAGAGACCCTAATTCATCTAGGTTGACTAGAAACACATCACCTCCCAAGTTTGAACGAAGACCAGATCCGGTAATGGCTCAATCAACATCAATGCAGGATAGGTTCTATCCCATTAGAACCTCACTTCCATCTTGCATTCTACTTCCATCGGTTGGTGAATACAATTTTGAGCTCAAGCCTCAATTCATCAACACACTCCCCAAGTTTCACGGCTTAGAGTCCGAAGATGCTTACTTCTTCATAAGAGAATTTGAGGAAGTATGTCTAATGATGAAAATCCCACACCTTGTAGACGATGCTATTAGGTTGAGATTTGTCCCTTTCTCTCTTAAAGACCTAGCAAAGAAATGGCTTTATACCTTAGCGGCCGGTTCTATCACATCTTGGGATGGTTTCATCAAGGTCTTCTTGAAGAAATTCTATCCAATTCTTAAGACCGCTCTCATTAGGAAGACCATCATGCAATTCAAGTAAGAACCGAGTGAACCGTTCTGGAGGTACTTTGAACGCTTTAAAGATCTCCTTGTCCAATGTTCGCATCATGGAATAGAGAAATGGCGACAATGCCAAATTCTTTATAACGGTTTAGACTATTCCACCAAAATCCTCTTAGAAAGTATGTGCCAAGGGGGTTCTTGTAGAAGGATAAAATGAAGGATGGGATTTGTATGAAAACCTACCTGAAAAGACCATCCAATGGGAACCTACTAGTGAAACATCGAGGAATCCTAACTCCATCTCTTCAAAAGGAGGTCTCCATTCTATCGAATTATCCATCGCTAATAAGGCTAAGTTAGCTAACCTAGTAAGAAGACTGGAAGCTCTAGAAACTAAGGAACCAAGTCCAGTCAATCAAGTCAGCCCAAACCAATTTTCAACTCCAGGCTGCACTTACTGTCAAGCCATGAATCATGTATTCGAGGAGTGCCCTGTGTTTCAGGCTCAACAACAATACCATGAACCGATGAATGCGGCCTTTTCAAGGCCGAACAATAATCCTTACGCACCAACGTACAATCCTGGCTGGAGAAATCACCCTAATTTCTCATGGAGCTAAAATAACAATGACCATTCACGATCAAATCATGTTAGCCACTTCCATCATGCCAATAACTCTTCCAATCATCAACCCAACTTTTCCAATTTCCATAATAATCCTCCCAATCATCCACCTAACTTTTCAAACTATCAACAAAACTTTCCCAACCAAGCTCCACAATCCTCCTTCCAGAATCCTCAACTAGACAGGAGAATGACTGACTTTGAAAGAAACATGGAAAGATACATGAAAAACCAAGATTCTCTCATGCAAATTATATAGAGGTTAGAGGTTCAAATGAGCCAACTGGCCACTCCATAGAATGAGAGACAGAAGGGTACCTGCCTAGTCAGTCAATAACCAATCCTAGGAATTCTCAACAAGCTCATTTTAGCTGAGGATCATTCATTAAATCAATGTAATGTTGTTCATACATTGAGTTCAGGAAAGAGAGTTGATAATCAAGTGTCAATGCCAACCAATCCCATTCAGCACAACCACAATCAAGCATCCACCTCATCTAATCCAAATCCTTCCAAATCTGACGAATCTGAAAAAGATAAGTCAACCAGTCAGGTGCACCAGCCTATAGTACCATTTCCTAATATGCTGAAAAACAACAAGCAAAATCCACACATGGACAAGATAATTGAGATATTTAATCAAGTGAAGATAAATGTGCCACTTCTTGATGCCATCCAACAAGTCCCTTCCTATGCTAAGTTCCTTAAGGACATGTGCACCAAGAAGAGAAAGATTAATGTACCAAAAAAGGTCTTCTTAGCCACTAACATTAGTGAGCTACTATCGGGTTCGATCCCTGTCAAGTACAAGGATCCAGGTAGTCCCACCATTGCCTGCACAATAGGACAAGCTGAGATTAGTCGTGCACTTCTTGATTTGGGGGCAAGTATCAACTTGCTTCCATTCTCAGTTTATCAACAACTCAGGTTGGGCGATCTTAGTCCAACTCGAGTCACTATCCAACTGGCTGACCGTTCAGTTAAAGTTCCAAAAGGGGAGATTAATGATGTCCTGATCCGGGTAGGGGAGTTTATTTACCCTGTCAATTTCATAGTTCTAGAGACACAACCTGTGTCCAACTCCAATCATAGGGCTCAAACTCCTGTTATCCTAGGGCGACCATTCCTTGCTACTTCCAATGCCATCATCAATTGTAGGAATGGGTCCATGAGATTAACCTTTGGGGACAGGAAGAGAGAAGTCAATGTCTTCAATCTAGAAAAACAACCCCGCGATCTTGAGGACCAAACATTTGAAGTCAACCTAATTGAGAACTTAACAAGTAAACATAGGGAAGAATTGGAACTAGAAACTGAGTGTGACTTCGGGTTAGAGTCTGACGACTTTAATCTTGATCAGGTTGTAGATTCTGATGTGAATTGGGCCTCGAACCCTATTTCACCAATAATGGAGCCAACAAATTTAACTAGTCCTTCCAACCAGCCTTCCTCTTCCTTAGAATTGAAAGCCTTACCTGTGCATCTCAAGTACGTCTATCTAAGAAACAAGAGACCTTTCCTGTCATCATTGCCTCCCATTTAAATGACGGGGAAAAAGAAGATCTTAAAGCTATTCTAAGAAAACATAGGGAAGCCATTGGTTGGACTATGACTGATATAAAGGGATTAAGTCCGACCATCGTTCAACATCGCATCCATCTCAATGAAGATGCCACACCTAAAAGAGACCTGCAACGTAGGTTAAACCCTATAATGCAAGAGGCTGTTCATGCTGAAATTGTAAAACTCTTAGACAATGGGATAATTTATCCCATTTCTGATAGCCAATGGGTCAGTCCTGTCTATGCGGTTCCAAAGAAATCCGGTTTCACCGTAGGAAAACGAGAACAAAGAGTAGGTCCAAACTCGACTTCCCATGAAGATCCGAGTTTGCATCGACTATAGGAAGCTTAATGCTGCAACTCGTAAGGACCATTTTCCACTTCCCTTCATTGATCAAATGCTTGAACGTTTGGCGGGTCATGAGTATTACTGTTTCTTGGACGGTTACTTGGGAATAATCAGATCCCTATTGCTCCTGAGGACCAAGAAAAGACTATGTTCACATGTCTATTTGGGACATTTGCTTATCGTCGAATGCCTTTCGGCTTATGCAATGTCCCAGCAACGTTTCAACGTTGCATGTTGAGTCTTTTCTCTGATATGGTAGAACGATTCTTAGAGATCTTTATGGATGATTTCTCCATCTATGGAGATTCATTCACTCAATGTCTCCACCATTTAGAACTTGTCCTCCAACGTTGTGCTGAGAAAAATCTGACACTGTATTGGGAGAAATGCCACTTCATGGTAAAACATGGAATTGTCTTAGGTCATGAAATTTCCAAGAAAGGAATTGAAGTGGACAGAGCTAAAATTGAGGTTATTGCTAAGCTTCCCATGCCCAAATGCGTTAAGGACATTAGATCCTTCTTAGGACATGCTGGTTTCTACCGAAGATTTATCAAGGATTTTAGAAAAATTGCTAGGCCCTTGACTAATCTGTTAGCTAAAGATGTGTCCTTCACTTTCGATACTGAATGCATGAATTCTTGGGAGAAGCTTAAGAGAGAGCTTATTTCTGCACAATCATATCTGCTCCGGATTGGTCTAAGCCGTTCGAAATCATGTGCGATGCTTCCGATTTTGCCATAGGCGCTGTCCTAGGACAACGCATTGATAACAAGCAGCATGTGATTTACTACTCTAGTAGGACTCTCAACGATGCTCAATTGAACTTCACTACAACTGAGAAGGAATTCTTGGCAGTAGTGTTTGCCTTAGAGAAATTTCGTCTCTACCTACTAGAGTCCAAAACCACCATTTTCACTGATCATTCTGCGCTTAGGTACCTCATGATGAAGAAGGATGCCAAGGCCCGACTCATTCGTTGGATCCTCCTTCTTCAAGAATTCGATCTCGAGATTCAAGACAAGAAAGGCGTAGAAAATGTCATTGCTGATCATCTCTCACGAATCCCTAATTCTCCATGCAACGAATTACCCATAAATGAGGACTTTCCTGATGAAAATCTCTTAGCTATCTCTAGGGAACCTTAGTTTGCTGATATAGTGAATTACTTAGTCACAAGCCAAACTCCATCTCATTGGTCCAAAAAAGATATATACCGGTTCTTATCCCAAGTCCGGTATTTCTTTTAGGAGGAACTGTATCTTTTTAAGTACTGTTCTGACCAAATTATTAGGAGATGCATTCTCGATGAGGAGGTTAAGAGTGTTCTATCCACGAACTTGCATGCGGTGGACACTTCGGTCCCCGCAAGACTGCTGAAAAAGTGCTACAAAGCGGGTTCTATTGGCCCACTTTGTTCAAGGATATGAATTTTGCAAGACGTGCCATAGATGTCAAATGGTAGGAAGGATCTCAAAATGAAATATGATGCCCCTCAACCCAATTCTAGAAATAGAACTCTTTGATGTTTGGGGCATCGACTTTATGGGTCCATTTCATAATTCATTTGGAAACCAATACATATTGGTTGCTGTGGATTATGTGTCCAAGTGGGTAGAAGCCATTCCTTGTAAAATTAATGATAACAAAGTTGTCATAGAGTTTTTGAAAGAAAATATTTTTTCACGCTTCGGAACCCCTCGTGCTATCATCAGTGATAATGGCACTCACTTTTGCAATAGATCCTTTGAAGCTCTTATGCGAAAGTATGCCATAACTCACAAGTAGTCCACACCTTATCATCCTCAAACCAGTAGGCAGGTTGAGGTTTCCAATAGACAAGTCAAACTTATCTTAGAGAAAACTGTGAACCAAAACCGGAAAGATTGGTCCATCAAACTTGTAGATGCCCTATGGGCCTACAGAACCGCTTTCAAGACTATTCTAGGAATGTCTCCTTATAGGTTCGTCTATGTTAAAGCTTGTCACCTGCCCGTTGAGTTAGAGCACCGGCCTTATGGGCAATCAAGCAGTTGAATTTCGACTTGACTAAGGCCAGTGACCTTCGGAAGTTACAAATTTTCAAATTAGAGGAGTTAAGAAATGAGGCCTATGAAAATGCTAGAATCACTAAAGATAGAGTTAAGATTTTTCATGATAAACACATCATAAAAAAAACCTTTGTCCCTGGACAAAAAGTCTTACTCTATAATTCTAGGCTTCACCTTTTTTCAGGAAAATTGAAATCAAGATGGACTGGGCCATTCGTTGTAAAAATCGTGTTTCCACACGGTGCAGTTGAGATCAGTAACACCAAGAATGGAAATGACTTTAAGGTAAATGGTCAATGCCTTAAACCTTTCTTGGAATCGGTGCCGGTAAATAAAACGGCTATTGGTCTTTTTGACCCCGTGTATCGGTAACTTCTCTCTTTTCCATTTTATTTCATGCATCTATACATTTCTTTCATATATTGGGGACAATGCATGAGATAAGTGTGGGGGAGGGTTAACATTAACACGACTAATAAACATATAAAATATATATATATATATATAAAAAAAATTTTGAAAGGTTAGAACAATATTTTGATATATTTTTTGTAAGAAATTAAGTCAATTTTAAGGAATAGAAAATCATAATTAGGATTTCTTAGACTTGGTCAAAGTTAGATAACTTATTTGATTTTTAGGGTTAGAAAGAAAATTTGTGAAAGTAATTTAGTCTTGATATTTACTTGATGAAATATGCACACTAAATACACTTATACACTTAGGGTTTAAAAAACAAAGACTCTTATGCCTTATAAAAAAATATATGAATGAAAAAAAATCTAATTATTGTTTAGCTAGGTGCTTTGCCTAAGCAAGCCTTGATATTTATGCAAAAGATAATTAGATAAGTTTGAAAAAAATATATATATATATACATATAAATCCTCTGATTAAGCTGGGTATTGATGCCTCATGAAGCATAAGTATTCACGCCTAAAAGGGATCCATTTTATAAATAAAACCTTAGTTTCGTGGCCTTATCTGCTCGAGTGTTTAAGTCCTTAGGGGTATTTTTTCACCTGGTGCCCTAAAACTGTCCGGTTTTGGTGTCACCAACTAAAGGCTCGTTACATTGGCAGATTAGAAAGCTTAATGAAGTTGAGGAATAAATTCCACCAAAAATAAATATAAATACGGCATAGGAGTTAATGCTAAAGAACCCTTAGTCAACTTCAAAAATCACGATGGTGCATACGACTCAGGGTAAATTAATAGACTAGATGAGAAGTACAATTTGACTCCTTACTTTGATTGATGACATGTTTTTGAATAGAGACTGAGTTTCGGAATGAAAAATTTGATATTCTTATAACTTATAGATTACTTAAAGCCTTACAAATATACTTCAAATATTTTCTCCTTTAAAAATGCTTTTCAAAAATACTAACATTTTTTATGGATTTTGTGGGTGCAATCCACTGAAAACCCTCACGAGACAAAACTCGTCCTCTAGGGATAACCTAGAGGTTTAACGGCTTGTTGCACATGCTCAGTGCAATCGAGTGACCTGCGAAAGTGGTCTAATAATTGATTAGAATTAGTCTGATGCTTTGCTCGTGGGCGAGCAAAAGATAAGTGTGGGGGTGTGATCATTCACATATATTGCATATACATTGTCACCTTACCATACTTTTTAGCTAATAAATCCTATTAATAAGTCTACTTCTTTTTTGTTAAATGTAGGCCCAATTGCTAAAAGAAAAGAAGAAGAAACAAGCCCAAAAGCCCATCTAATTCTGATTTAATTCAGAATAAATTCGAAATCAAGGAATCAGGGCAAATCTTGGCATATCAGAGAGGTTGAAAACCAGTTGAAAAGAAATCTCCCTGAATCAAGCGGTTGAAGCCAACAATCAAAGGCTATTTCGTCAAATCCTGAAGCTGAAATGAGAAAACCAGCAGAAGATATGGGCAAATCACCAAACCGGAGAGTTCCACCAATTGGGTGTGGCCACATGGCCACACCAGGGGCCGCGTAGGGCCACGTTTTCGTGGCTCTATTAAAGAGGTTGGGGGAGCGTTTGCTTCCTCAATCTCCATATGATACCCCCTCTGGTTTTTTCTATAAGTACTAGTTTCAATAGAGCAAAAAGAAGCGAAGACTAGGATTAGAATTTTGTTTATACTTTAAGGTTTAGGCTCGTTGTTAGATAGTATAAAAGTTGTATTTTTGTTTTGCAAGTTCAGTACAAATACTTGTGAGAGAGAGGAATTGAGTGTTTGTACTTGAAGATTGAAGTGACATCAATACAAGAATCGAGCTACTTTTTCTTCCACTCATTTTACGGTATGTCTTGCGTTATTTACTTGCATTTTTCTTTAACTTCCATGAGTAGCTATATCAGTTTTCTGGGCTCACTATTGTACCTCTCTCCAATTCTTCTTCTTTTCTGATTTTAATGAAAAAGACCCAATGAATCTTTTGCATGCCTAACTTAAAGCCTTTCTTCTTGAAAGTGTTCTTGAAGGCACATGAGGATGGGTTTGGATTTTTAACTCATACTTCTTTTAAGAACGTCTCTAACTTGTTTTTATCTCATACTTGCTCCTTCGCGCTTGATGATTTAACATTCGATTCAAAATGGTTTCTTAATGAAAAGAGTTAACTTTTCCGACCATCTATTATGCTTTACTTTAAACTTTCTAAAGTAAACCTTAAGTTTTGCCTATGATCAAGTTGAGGAACTAAGGATTTCAATAGAAGAATAAACGGTTGAGTAATGAGATAGTGAGCCCAGATTTTCTTCTTCTTATATTTAAAACAACCAAACAATTTTCAAAGATTTTTAAATCACCTTCTCCAAAGTCTTCTCCAAAGTTACAATTTCTCTTTTATTCATCTCCTTCTTTCCATTCTCTTTTTAATTAAAAAACGAGCACAATTCCTTATTATTAAACGAAACACCGAAAAGCTTTCATCGCATTCCTCCTCGTGGACACGACCCGTTAGCCACAAGCAACACGGTAATTTCTTAACTCTTTGATTGTTCTTTAAATTTAGCAATCACCATTCATCCTCAGATACGGACAATTCAGATGACGATGAAGAGGAGATGGCAATACTCTCAAGAAAGTTTAGAAAGTTCTTAAAGTAAGGTAAGTTTAAATGTTTTAATTGTAATAAAATAGGTCATATGAAGAAGGATTACCCATTGCTCAAAAACAAAGGTAAATTCAAGAGCAAAAAGTTCAAAAAGAAGAAAGACTATCAAGCATCATGGGAAAATAGTGATTTCTCTTCCTCTGACGAAGAAGAAACCACTGAACATGCCAATATTTGTTTCATGGCTCTAGAAGAAGATGAGATAAAATATACGAAACTCTTAGATGCATTTCATGAATTATACAATGATCTTAAGAATGAAAAGATAAAGAATAAAGTTTTGTCAAAGAAAATTGAAAAGCTTATCATAGAAAATTCATATTATGTTTCTCAAATTTCTTCTATAAATTCTCAAAAAGATGATTTTAAAAAATGATATCATCATTGAAAAAGAATAGTGAGAATTTTATAAAAGAAAATGTTATGCTTAAAAAAGAAACTTTGTCTTTAAATGAAAGAATTACTGTTTTAAATAAAAACATATCAAGTTTCAAAATGAAGTATGAAGAGATTTTGAAAAATATGACTAAATTTAATCAAGAAAAAGAAAAGTTAAATGATTTGTTATCATATCAAAAGATGTCACATAATCATTATGGTGTTGGATTCTTAAATCAAAGTGAAAAATCTACACATGTTATTAAAAAGAATTATAATCCATATAATTCTTTTGTGAAAAGAAATACTGATATTATTTCAAAAAGAATTAAGAACAAGTTCATATGGATTTCTAAAAACTTAAGCATTGTTAATAAAAATACTTATATTGCATCATACATACATTCTATATGTAATTCATGCAATTATATGTATACTAACAGATGAAAACCAAATTCAAATTGGGTTTGGATTCCTAAAGGTTAATACTTTGATCTTATAAATGATTGGTACCATTTTAATGTTTATCTTTCAGGTACCATATAAAAGTTTGATAAGAAAAATATTTCAAACATTTATAATATATATATGTGTGTATGTTATGATATATTTCTTGCAGGGGGAGAACACATGTTTTTCTATATCTGTTATAACCTGTTCTACGCAGGGGAAGAACATATAACATATTCTCTGTAGGGGGAGTTTTTTCATGCACACAAAGTGTCATCATCAAAAAGGGGGAGAATGCTGGAACTTGATTTTGATGATACATTTGTGAAGCCATTTCATTGGAGCTCTATCTCACAAGTTTATACAAGAGTTCTACATGCTCAAGACTTCCTAAGAATAATGGCTATGGATGTGTATTGTAATATTTATTAGAATCTTAAAAGTCTTGAACATATACACACATCTTAAGTCTATAAGTCGACTTATTACTAAGCATAGTCGACTTATACCAACTATAGTCGACTAACCCTTAACTATGTTTCTAGATGCATACTAACTTTCTGTTTCTGATCTGTATGCACTATTAGTTGACTTATAAGTCTTTATAGTCGACTAATATATGGCCTAGTCGACTTATACCTTCTACTGGTCGACTATATTCAGTTTCTAGAAACATGTCTTTTGTATTAGCCATTCCCTAGTCGACTTGCCCCCTTTATTAGTCGATTAATATAGGCAAAAGTTGTTCTTGTAGTCGACTAACCCATAGACTCAAGTCGACTAATGGCAGTTTCTGACTGTTAGACAGTTTTGGATTTCTGGTGTTTTATCCAACGTTTTAATATTCAAATTTGTCCTGATAACTACCCTAGCTGACCATAGATTTCAGCTATAAATAGGGATGTTGTCTGATTGGTCACTAATACTGCACATTTATTATCATATTCTCATACTTATTATAGAATAACTATGCTTTTTCCTAATTAAATGTTTAATTTATTTGCAGGCCCATTCCTAAAGGAGAGTGAAGAGAAATGAGCCCAAAAGCCCATCAAATTCTGAATTAAATAAAAATTAAATCGAAATCAGTAAATCAGGGCAGATCAGGTTGGTTCAGATCAGTTGAAAATCAGTTAGAACAAATCCCTACAAATCGATCGGTTGAAGCTAAGGATCAAAGGCCATTTCGTCAAAATCTCGGACTTAAACTGTAAATCCAGCTGAAGATAAAGACAAATCGAGAAGCCGGGGAGCACCACCAACAGGGTGTGGCCTAAAGACAAATCGAGAAGCCGGGGAGCACCACCAGGGTGTGGCCACCTGGCCACACCCTGGCCGCGGAAACGCGGCCAAAGCCGCGTTTCCGCGGCTCGGTTAGTGAGTTAGGGGGAGCGTTTGCTCCCCCTATCTTCTCACACCTCTCCCCTCTGGGTTTTTGCCTATAAAAGGCAAGATGTTCATTGAAAATGGGACGACCATGCAAAGATAGGAATTAGTCCATTTTTTCATTCTTTGTAGTGTAGGTTTTTGTTTTTCTTTTCATGTAATTTTTAGTTTTAATTTATGTAAATCAGAGGAGATCAGAGGTTCATATAAGAACGAGAACGAAGCTTGTGCTGAGAGTGACACCGGTGTAAGATTTCCTTTTTTTCTTTTATTGTTATAAAATCAAATCTGTAGTTCCCTTTTGTATGTACTTTGTTTTTGTGTTCTTCTTCTTCTCTCTACTTTTCTTCTTTTGGTACAATTGTTATCCAAGTGAGTCTAAAAGCATCGAAAGAGCCTTGCCTTTGCGAGTGCCACCGATAGCCTATGACGATGGATTTTGAGTTTCATTCTGTATCACTTCATACTTGCAACATCTTGATGATATAATGTGGAGGAAACGGGAATCAACTCTTATGGGCTATACGTTGATCGCCTCGCTTCAAGGTAACATCATTGCAAAAGATTCAAGGTAGGTATTTGGCCAAAAGAAGTAAGTAATTTTTAGTTTCTTTTCTTTTAATCATTTAGTTTAGAACACCACAATCCACCAAATCTTTTATCACTCTTTCTCAATCTCATTTGTACAAATCACTTCTTATTTTTCCACCTTCTTAATATACCACCTTCTTCCTAATTTAACTTTATCTTTTTTCACTTTTTTTTTAAGAACTAAAAGAAGAACTTTAACCATTCTTTGTAACATAAAAAAGAACTTACTAAAAAGCTTCTATCGCTAGTCCCTCCTTGTGGATCACGACCCACATAGCCACTTGCTATTACGGTAGAATTGAGTAACTTGCACGTTTCATTCTTAGTTCTGAAATTCTGTATTTTGTGTGCAGGTTCAACTCAATCAAATTTTGGCGCCGTTGCCGGGGAGGGACGGTAAGTTACTCTCTTTAAAAGTTTACATTTTTGGTTAACTTTCTTCTTTGTTTTTTTTTTTACAGATTTAACAACAAGGAATATCTGTTGCAGTGGACATATAAGTGGCCCCGGACTCTGCTCAAGAAAGCAGAGCCCAGAAGCCCTCAGATTTGCTACATTCCAGTGGCAAATCTGAGTGAACTACTAACCTGTATTTTTGCAGGTTGGCTGAATTAAAAAACTAAATTTCTGTAGCATTTATCTCCTTGTTTGACTCACTGTATATACATTTTTAACACAACAGTAAAAAGTTGATTGTAAATGCTAAAAATTATTTAGACTTTGCATTTAGGCACGTGTCTATTTCATTTCATTTTCTATTTACTGTTGAAGAGTGCTGGAGCCAAGGTGTGTGTGCATAGCATTTAGTATAAGGTTCATTCTTGTATGAAATGTTGCTTGAATGTTACTTTTTTCTATATACTTGCACGCTGCACTAAATTGACTTAAGGGCTTGTCCTATAAACAAGATAAGGTGGGGAAGTCATTACCCTCCCTTAGCCCATAAACAATCTCCCCACTCACTAACCTAAGCCTAACTAAAAATGAGTAGACGTTGGCCCTAGGGACATCTCGGACTCAATTAGGAGATTATCCTAAGGGGAAAAGGTGTTGGAATTTGACTCCTGCCAAATCAGTGTCTAGGAAGGGATTAAGGCCGAAAGCCCGAAGGTTGGTGGTTACTTAATTAAGGAACGTCTTTGACGGATAACCTCCCACCAATCTTACCCTGACCTGACTGATTAGCTTGTGGTCAAAGTCTGCATTATACCTCGTATGGACAGTCTAACCAGTTAGGAGTCGTCTAGGTCAAAGGTCTACCCTAACTTAGGTTAGAATTTTTTTTTGTTTTCTTATTTGTTTGTTTTGTTCTTTGTTTGTGTTTTATTGTGTGATATGGCTTATAACAACAATTTTTCCAATTTTAATGGTAATCCATATTACACACTAACCTCTTTTTCGTATATTACCAATCTGGCATATCATAACTTTAACCAACCTAGTGTGCCGGATTGGTCTTATCTGAATCAATATAACCCATGCCCCAATCTTATGACCATAATTTCCAGAATAATTTTAACTCTTCACAGAGTCCATGGGGATTCACCTCCCCCGAGTCTAATTTTCAACCAACTTGTCCTCCTTATCCAGCTTGTCCACAATATTTTCAAGATTTATACTCAATTCCATCAGTCCAAAATAGAAAACCATCAATTTTGGAAATGAGTATGCGTGAGTCCAAATAACAATCATTAAATCTGATGGACTCACAATTTTACCCTCAATTTCAAAACAACACTTCATCTTTTCAAGGCCAATCGCAACAAAACGATGAACCTATCAACTATGAAAAGATGCTTGAAGCCATGACTCAGGCTCAAAACACTCGTAATCGTGACATAGATATGATGGTCCAAATTCTATATTCTCACCGTTTGACCAGTTCTGATGTCGCTAACCATTCTATTAGAGCCGAAGAGTCATGTTGTTTTGGAAAACAAGGTTCCATTTCAGAACAATCATTTGAACTTGCCCAAACTCCAAATTTTGAAAATGATATTGACAGTTTGGCAAGTTATTCCTTTCCTGAAATAGAACTTGAGAATGAATATGATCCTGAACCTCAACTTAGTGATTCAATTCTACTTCCTGATTCAATAATGACTCCGGTGTCTTCACCTGATTTCAATCTTTTCCCGAGTCAACATTAGATCCTGTGCCAATTCATCATAAAATTGAATCACCCATCTTTGATGATCATCATATTAAACTTGACCAATTTTACACTTTTGAAAGTCCCATTGATAAATTGGCAAGTTCTCATTTTTATGAAATTGAACTCAATGCGAAGTGTGACCTAGATTCTCAAATTTGTGATCCAATTCAAATACCCGAATCAATATTGAATCCTATTTTGTTACTGGACTTGAGTAATATTTTAGAGTCAGTTTTGATTCCCACACCTATCATTCTTGAGCTTGAATCACCAATATTAAGTCACATTCGATTGTTGGAAAATGAATGTGGACTTGAGTTTCAACTTCTTGACCTGGACCCACTTCCTGAACCTTTACTTGACTTAAGTCACTTTCCTGAGTCGGTATTAGTTCCCGTACTTCCTGAGTCCAAGTTAATCATTCTATCTTTTCACAATCCATTTTAGGACAAGGCGGTTGACAAAATTGACTCTGAAATTAATTATGGAATTTGGAAATTAGATGGGGTCAAATATTTAATAAAAATCATTCATGTATATATCATTTTAGTGGGTTATATTAGAGAAATTTCTGGTGGGTTCCTTCGAAGTCCACGAAAAGTCGATTGGGCCGCATGTCGTGGACCAATCAGACCACCACCGGAACCACCACCTTAAGGTAGTATTTTCCTTCCCTTTCTTCTTTTTCATGCATCCATGTATTAATTCATACATTAAGGAAATGCATGAGATAGGTGTGGGGGAGGGTCTAACATAACTTAGGTTTTTTCTTTTTATTAAAAAAATATTCTTTACTTTTAAAAAAAACTTTTTGAAAATAGAAACAATATTTTGACATATTTTTTGTAAGAAATTAAGTCAATTTTAAGGAATAGGAAAATCAAAATTAGGATTTCTTAAATTTGGTCAAAATAAGATTATTTGTTTAATTTTTAGGGTTAGGAAGATAATTTGTCAAAGTAATTTATTCTTGATCTTTACCTTAATGAAATATGCATAATTCATACACTTATACACTTAGGGTTCAAAAATAAAGATTCTTATGCCTTATATATAAAAAAAAGAAAAATATATAAAAGATAAACAAATATAATTATTGATTAGCTAGGTGCATTGGCCTAAGAAAGCCTTAGTATTTATGCGAAAGATGATTAGATAAGTTTGAGAAAATATATATATAAAAATCCTCTGATTAAGCTGGGTATTTGTGCCTAATAAAGTATAAGTATTAAAACCTAAAAGGGGTTCATATAATAAAATCCTTAGTTTTGTGGCCTTGTTTGCTCGAGTCCTTAAGTCCTTGGGGTGTTTTCTCACCCGGTGCCCTAACACCGTTTGGTTTGGGAGTCATCGATTAAAGGCTCGTTACATGGGCAGATTAGAAAGGCTAATAGAACTAAGGAATAATGCCACCAAAAAATATATATATAAATAAATAAGGCATAAGAGTTAGAGTTAATGAACCCTTAGTCAAAATTTTCATGGTCATAAGGTGCATATGACTTAGGGTAAAGTAATGGACTAAATGAGAAGTACAATTTGACTCCTTACTTTGATTGATAACAAATTTTTGAATAGAAACTAAGTTTAGGAATGAAAATTTCAGTTTTCCTATAACTTATAGATTACTTAAATCTTACAATTATATTTCAAATATTTTTCTCTTTCAAAATGCTCTTCGAAAATTCTAACTCTTTGTTTCTCTTTCTTTATGGATTTTGTGGGTGTAATCCACTGAAAACCCTCACGAGACAAAACTCGTCCTCTAGGGAAACCTAGAGTTTAACGGCTTGTTGCACATGCTCAGTGCAATCGAGTGATCTGTGAAAGTGGTCTAATAATCCTTAGTATAGTTTAGTTGTTTTGCTCGAGGACGAGAAAAAGATAGGTATGGGGGTGTGATTGGTCACTAATATTGCACATTTATTATCATATTCTCATACTTATTATAGAATAAATTCTGCTTTTTTCTAATTAAATGTTTAATTTATTTGCAGGCCCATTCTTAAAGGAGAGTGAAGAGAATGAGCCCAAAAGCCCATCAAATTCTGAATTAAATCAAAATTAATTTGAACTCAGTAAATCAGGGCAGATCAGGTTGGTTCAGATCAGTTGAAAATCAATTAGAACAAATTCCTACAAATCGATCGATTGAAGCCAAGGATCAAAGGTCATTTCGTCAAAATCCCGGACTTAAACTGCAAATCCAGCTGAAGATAAAGACAAATCGAGAAGCCGAGGAGCACCACCAATAGGGAGGGGCCACCTGGCCACACCCTGGCCGCGAAAACGCGACCAAAGCCACGTTTTCGCGGCTTGGTTAGTGAGTTAGGGGGAGCGTTTGCTCCCCCTATCTTCTCACACCTCTCCCTTCTGGGTTTTTGCCTATAAAAGGCAGGATGTTCACTGAAAATGGGACGACCATGCAGAGATAGGAATTAGTCCAGTTTTTCATTCTTTGTAGTGTAGGTTTTTATTTTTCTTTTCATGTAATTTTTAGTTTTAATTTCTATAAATCAGAGGAGATCAGAGTTTCATAGAAGAACGAGAACGAAGCTTGTGCTGAGAGTGACACTGGTGTAAGATTTCCTTCTTTTCTTTTATTGTTATAAAATCGAATCTGTAGTTCCCTTTTGTATGTACTTTGTTTTTGTGTTCTTCTTCTCTACTTTTCTTCTTTTGGTACAATTGTTATCCAAGTGAGTCTAAAAGCATCGAAAGAGCCTTGCCTTTGCGAGTGCCACCGAAAGCCCATGATGATGGATTTTGAATTTCATTCTGTATCACTTCATACTTGCAACGTCTTGATAATATAATGTGGAGGAAACGGGAATCAACTCTTATGGGCTATACGTTGATCGCCTCGCTTCAAGGTAGCATCATTGCAAAAGATTCAAGGTAGGTATTTGGCCAAAAGAAGTAAGTAATTTTTAGTTTCTTTTCTTTTAATCATTTAGTTTAAAACACCACAATCCACCAAATATTTTATCACTCTTTCTCAATCTCATTTGTACAAATCACTTCTTATTTTTCCACCTTCTTAATCTACCACCTTCTTCCTAATTTAACTTTAACGTTTTTTCACTTTTTTTTAAGAACTAAAAGAAGAACTTTAACCATTCTTTGTAACATAAAAGAGAACTTACTAAAAAGCTTCTATCGCTGGTCCCTCCTTGTAGATCACGACCCGCATAGCCACTTGCTATTGCGGTAGAATTGAGTAACTTGCACGTTTCATTCTTAGTTCTGAAATTCTGTATTTTGTGTGCAGGTCCAACTCAATCATTGTCCTAGGCTAAAAATACCAATTCATATCAATAGTTTGCTGCCCAAAAACTCTGTTCAAAAATCTATTTTTCATAAAACTATTTCCACTTTCATTTCTTCACTCAAATTCTAATCCTTTAGTGAAGATTTCTGAGAGTCCACCTATAGGAGTCCTTGTTCACGATAACATATAGATTTAAAGCTTATAGGATTGTATGTATCACTCAAAGAGAAAAATTGTACAAGAGCGTCTTTGGTTGAAGAGAGATTGTACAAGGTGTTGTATCTTCTTGGTTGTAAGAAGACTTGTATACATTTGGCAAAGAGAATTCGTCAAGTGGTATACAAGGTGTTGATTTTGGGTGTACAAAATCAAAGGTTAAAGGAAAATCTCAAGCGGGTGACTTGGGGACTGGATGTAGGTCAAGAGGACCGAATCAGGATAAATCACTTGTGTTTGCGTTTGATTTATTTTCTGTGATTTATTTACTTACTTGCAAGTTCTTTTATTTAACTCTAATATCTTTGTTTGAGTGTTGACATAATTTTTTAGATCTTACAATTGGTATCAAAGCGGGACCAACATCTTGTCTTGCTAGGATGTGCATATTATAATAGCAAGTGGATTTGTACTGTTATTTTTCTACTTTGATTGCCTGAACACTACAATAAATTAAAGAACTAAAATCAGTAATTGGACGCTGTAGGCTGTCTAAAAATCACTGAAGGCTAACCATCGCCATCAGCGCAGCACCAAGACGCGAGGGTTGAAACCCGCGTCTCAACATTACTACAATGACCAAGACGCGGAGCATGACAGCCGCATCTCAGCATTACTGCAGTACCAAGACGCAGAGTCTAAAGCCCGCGTCTCACGTGAAGTTTGACGCAGAATTTAAAGCTCGCGTTTCTCAAGCATCACTCAATGGCAAAATGCGAGGCCTATAGCCCGCGTCTCGGTTATAACTGCCCTCATTATTGGGTCAATTATTACCCATGTAGTGAGCGAGTTAACCCCCATTATGGAGCATTTTTAGGGGATGCTTTTACCTCCTGAACCTCTATAAATAGCCCAGTTTGCTATGAAAGAGGGGTCGAAAAAAATCTTTGGTCAGAAGAACTTCGGTTGTAAGTCATAGAAGGACCAAGATCTCTAGCTAAAAGAAAGAGAAAGTTCAACTCTTCTAACAAATTATTGCGTACAAGTTTGTTTTTGCCTACAGTCTCTTTAAGATTCTAGTTGGACAGAAACTGTGTTACTTCGTCCACCATCCAAAGAGAGGATTTCAAGAGGTCCTGACGTTCACCCGGTCAATGAAAAATAAAATTCACTTTCCATCGCCACATCAAGAACCCGGCATTAAACATAAGAGAGATTTGAGCTTAAATATCTCCCCTCTGTTGTGAAAGGATTATTGATCCGTCGTAATTTTTTTTACAATCAAATAAAGAATTTACACCTTGGTCTTCAAATTTTCGCCACCAGATGCTTTTATTATTGTTTAGACATTTGCATCGTAGGCACGTGTCTATTTCATTCCAATATACTGTATTTTGTTATGTTGTTGTGATATAGACTAAGGTATATATATGGCATTGCATATAGCATAGAATAAACATGTGGGTGATTTACTCACTTTGTGTGTTATTCTTATCTATATTGCACATTTGAACGAATTAGATTTAAGGGCATACCCTGATACAAGATAAGGTGGGAAAGTCATTACCCTTTCTTCGCCAAAAAACTACCTCCCCACTCACACAACACAAACCTAAAATAAAAATTGATAGGCGTTGGCCCCTAGGGACATCTCAAAATCATTAATAGATTGACAGAGGGTGAAACTTATGAGAAACATACTCTTACCAAGTGGGTGTCTAAGGTTGAGGATTAAGAGATTAAGCCTCAAAGATCCAATGGTTTAGCATAATTAAAACTCGTTGCTTACGCATGGATACCTCCCACCACATTTGGCCCCTACCTGGCTTATTAGCTCATAATCTGGTTCATATAACAACTTCCCATGGATAATCGACCAGTTAGGAGTCATCTAGGTCTAGGTCAACCATAGTATTGCTTTATTTTGATATTTTTTCTTTTTATTTGTTTGTTTGCTTTTTCTTTTTCTTTTTGTGTTTGTTTGCGAAATGAATTTTGAACAACAACAATTTTTTCAATCTTAATATGACTCCATATTTCACACCGACCTCATTCTACTCAGAAAACTCTAACTTGGCTTTAAATAACATAAATCAATCAAATAGGCTGGATTAGATTTATCTAACTCAATATAACCCATACCTCCAATCTTATGACCAAAATTTTCAAATAATTTTCACTCTTCACAGAGTCAATAGGGATTCACCTCCCCCGAGTCAAATTTTCAACTTCCTTGACTACAATTTTCACAATTTTCACAATATTCATTCCCTAATTTTGCTTCCTATACTCCTTTTTTATAACCACCAATAGCAGAAAAATCTGAATTAGAAAAGAGTATGGAAGTTGTACAAGCTATGATTGAGTCCCAACAAAACAAGCTCGACTCACAAACTTTTCCACATCTAACTTCATATATTCCTTCTCTACAATAACCCATAGAAGAAAAATCTGAGTTAGAAAAGAGTATAGAAGCCATGCAGGAGGCCGAACAAAAATTTTAGAAAATATTTTCCTATTCCATAATATTTTAAGATTCTTACGCAGTCCCACTTCTTCAAAATGATCAATCATCAGTCTTAGACACGAGTATAGAACTCTTGCGTGAGCCCGAGCGATAATCTCAAAGCTTGTTGGACTCACAATCTTCACAATTTTTCTAAAATCAAGATTCCTACACTCCATTTCTAGAACAACCATTTGAAGAAAAATCTGAGCTAGAAAAGAGTATAGAAACCTTGCATGAGACCTTATAATAATTTAAAAATTCTTCTACCCAGTCTATCGATAGGTTAGAAGCACAACAGAGTCAATTGAACACTCATAGGAATGAGAAAACTCGCTCTTATCAAGCATTGACCAATCCAAATATTTCTAACTCTATTAATCTAGACCAGGAATCATATTGTTTTGGACACCAAGATTCAATTTCAGTACACCCATTTGAACTTGACCAACATCAAAATTTTTGAGAACAATATTGACATTTTGACAAGTTATCCATTTTCTAAAATCAAACTTAAGCACGAATGTGATTTTGAACCTCAAATTTATAATGCAATTTCATTTGTTTATTTAATATTGACTCTAGCATCTTTACCTCACTTTAAATGTTTTCCCAAGTCAGCTTTGAATCCTATGCCCATATATCATGAAATTGAATTACCTGTCTTTTACGATTCACATCTGGAACTTGACTGATCGAGCCATGCTAGGTTCTCAATTTTACCGTATAGCCTAGGGCTAACGGGTCGTGATCCACCGAGAGGGACAACGATGGAAGCGTTATGTAAGTTTCTCTCTTTTAATTTATCGAAACTAGTTAATATTTCTCTTCTCAATTTTATAAAAAGAAAATAAAATTATTATGTTAGGTTAAAAAGGAGATGGTAGAAGAAGGGATTGTGGTGTTGTTGTTTTATTTATAAAAAAAAGGAAAGACTAAAAAAATAATTATAACTCTAAACTAATGAACTGAAAAAAAAAAAAAAGATTACTTATCTCTACCGTTGAATCATAAGAAAGACTTGCCTTTGTATGAAGTAAAGTAAAGCAAATAGAAAGAGTAGCTTAAACATGGTGCTTGGTCAGATTGAGTACGATGAAGAAAAGTGGGAAAACTCCATTGATGCCACGTTCAATATAAGTCTCTTTAAAAAGAATTACAATAGTGTCACTCTACAATAATTCTTCTCTCTTTTCTCATATAACTCTCTCTAACCTAAAAGAAAATAAAAAATAAAAATTACATTGAAAAAGAAAAGAAAAAACCTAAGCTAAAGCTCTCTCTCTGAGATGGTGCATTTTTTTGCCTTCAAGTTACGAGGGTATTTATAGGAGAAAATCAGAGAGATAAAAAGCGTATGAAGATAGAAAGAGTTAGATATTTCTGAATTTGAATTCTTTCCTTATCTCCAAACTTGATTTGATTTATCAAGAAATTCAATTCTGATCTATAGCTTGTTGGTGTGTTGATTGTTAAACATCACTTATCAAATGATAAAATTAGAAATTATGATTAACAGAAGAATTATAGCCCTTTAAGTCTTCTTTCTGTAGCATCTTGAATAATCATATTTGAGTTTCAGTATCAAAAATTATGATTAAAATGCTAAATTGCATCCAGCCTGAATTCGAATTTAAATTGCTTCATCTTATCCGTTGAGCTTCTCTCAATCCATTTATTCTCTTGGATTTTCAATTTGTCTTCTAAAATTTATAAGATATTCACTTATCTTCAACGAAACAGATAGGGTCTTCAAACAATCCATTTTTTCCTTGAAATTAGATGATATTATCTTATCTGATATGTCTAGTTTTCAGATAAGATAGCTTCTAAAACCTTTGAATTTGAATCGATCCCCTTTCTTTTGAACTTTTAATTTAATTGGATAAATTTCATGATTATCTTCTCCCTATCATACCCTGCATGAATTAGGACATTAAAACAAGTTATTTGCAATATTCATTACAGAATATATATAGGAATGTAATAATATTTATGCTATATATGTGTCCAAACATACCCTCACAGTTATTTTTTGCTCGTCCTCGAGCAAAACAAAGAGAAAAGAAAAACTAAACTGACCAAATCTAACTCACTTTCATAAAAATCATGGTTGCATTTAGCACATGTAAAAAGTCGTTAAACCTGTAGGTTACCCCTAGAGGACGAGTTTTGTCTCGTAAGGATTTTCAGTTGATTGCACCCACAAAATCCATGAAGAAAAAGAAATGAATTGTTAGTATTTTTTTTGAAAACGCATTTTGAAAAGGAAAAAAATATTTGAAGTATTAATGTAAAATTTCAAGAATCTATAAGTCATAGGATTATCAAAACTTAGTCATTCCTAAACTTAGTCTTTATTCAAAAACTTATTTTCAATTAAGGTAAGAATTAAAATTGTATTTCTCATCTAATCTATTATTTTACCCTAAGTCATATGCACCTTGTGACCGTGAAAATTTGGCTTAGGATTCTTCAACTCTAACTCTTACGCCTTATTATTTTCTTTTCTTTTTTCTTTTTTTCGTTTATGGCGGTAATATCTCTTAGCTCTATTAGGCTTTCTAATTCACCCATGTAATGAGCCTTAGTCGGTGACTCCTGAACCGGACAGTTTTAGGGCACCGGGAGAGAAAATGCCCCAAGGACTTAGGACTCGAGCAAATAAGGCAACAAAACTAAGGATTTTTATTTATATGAATCACTTATAGGAGTAAATACTTATGACTTATGAAGCACAAATATCCAGCTTAATCAGAGAATTTTTTTTTGATATATGTATATGTGTGTGTATATATATATATATATATATATATATATTATATATATATATATATATATATATATATATAGAGAGAGAGAGAGAGACTTGTATCCTTTTAAACGATTTGATCCCGGATCCTTCCCACTCAAAATCAACCCTCCAACATTCGAATACAAGATCCACTCCGTTGAAGTTGATATATACTATTTCAAGTATCTATAAACCAAAAATCAAGTGTTTTAAATACTTTTTGCCCATCCATCAAGCGACGCAAAATGGACGGCCGAAAGTAGTGAGTTGGTTAGATCTATGTCTTTAGACATACAAATTCTCGATCTGGCCATTTCATTATGATCTAAACATTTAAAAACCCCTATAAACTAATTTTTGTTAGATTTCAAATGTTCTACACCGTTAAACTAACCAACTCACTATTTAGGCCGTCCGTTTTTCCCTACTTGATGGATGGGCAAAAAGTATTTAAAACACTTGATTTTTGGTTTATAGATACTTGAAATAGTATAGATAAACTTCAACGGAGTGGATCTTGTATTCAAATGTTGGAGGGTTGAATTTGAGTGGGAAGGATCTGGGATCAAATCCTTTTGAAAGGATACAAGTCTATCTCTCTCTCTCTCTCTCTCTCTCTCTCTCTCTCTATATATATATATATATATATATATATATATATATATATATATATATATATTTATATTTATATAAGGCATAAGAATCTTTGTTTTAGAACCCTAAGTGTGTAAGTGTATAAAGTATGCATATTTTATTAAGGTAAAAATCAAGACTAAATTACTTTTTTAATTTTTCTTTCTAACCTCAAAATCAAACAAATAATTTTATTTTGATCAAGTATAAGAAATCCTAATTATGATCCTCTTATTCCTTAAAATTAACTTAATTTTTTACAAAAATAAGTCAAAGTATTATTTTTCTTTTCAAAAAGTTTTAAAGAAAGTTTTTTTTTTTAAATTAGTGAAGTTAGCATGTTAGTAAACTCTCCCCACACCTAACTCATGCATTGTCCTCAATATATTAATGAAATGTAATAATACATGAAAAGGAGAAAGGGAAGGAAAATTGTCACCTCAAGGTGGTGGTTCCGGTGGTTGTCTCATTGGGCCAAGCGTTTCTGTCCAATCTAGATACTGTGGATTTTTATGGAACCCACTTTTCGGGATCTCTTTCTTATTAGCATTTTTATACTTCCCAATATAAATAGGATTATGCAAGTTCCTAACATGAAATTGTTCCCGATTATGTGACCAATCTTGGGATATCATCACAGAGTCATATTGATCTAAACCTTGATCCAACAATGGAATGTGATTTTGTGGAATGGATGATTTGGGCTCAACAATGAAGGGAATAGGAACCGATACAGACTCGGGAATAAAACTCAAATTAAGTTTAGATTCGAGAGTAGGAGTTGGTTCATAAGTTTGGTCCAAATCATGGAATTTAAGTTCACATTCATTTCCTAATAATGGAATGTGACTATCCGATATAGTTGGTTCATGTTCAAGCTCTACGGGGATAGGAATCAGTGTTGGCTTCAGAATTAGGTCCAAATAGGGTAAGAAAATTGGAGTCAGCATAGATTCAAAAAGTGGAACTGAATCACAACATTGGGAATCAGTATCACATTCATCTTCAAGTTCAATCTTATTGAAATGAAAACTTGCCAATTTGACAATGGGTTGATATTTGTCAAGCTCAAAGTTTTGTGATGAAATTGAATCTTAGTTAAAATCTCCAAGATACCATGATTCTTCGTCATTATGGCTAGGAGAATCAGGAGTGGTCGAAAATGTATTAGGCAGAGTTTCCTCATTCCTATCATTAATTGTGTTAACCAAATGACTCACTTTTGCTTCTAGCCTATTAAGAGATTTGAGACAATCTATTTGGGATTGAATACAATTATTTTAGGACTGAATCATGAATTCCATATTCTTTTCTAAGTCAACAGGTTCTTCTTGCTGTGGTTGGACTTAGAAATTAGAGTAAGGATCTTGGATTTGGGAATTGTTTAGGAGAATTGAATCTGCTATGATTTGTACTTGTCGTGTGGACTAAAGGAAGGCTTCAAATGTCTTTTCTAAAGAAGATTTTCTCTTCTATAAGTTTGTGTTGGTATGGATTATATGAAGTTGTTTGTTGGTAAGGATGTTGATAGTAAGACTCGGGGGAGTTATATCCTCACTGACTAGGTGAAGAGTAGTGATCATTTTCCCATTCTTGTTCATAGTAATAGGATTAGGGCATATACTGATTCGAATAAGACCAATCTGGCATACTTGTTTGGTTAGAGTTATGTAATACCGGGTTGGTAATATCCAAATTAAAAGAAGTTGGGATAAAATATGAATTTGAGTAATAATCAGAATAATTGTAATTATAATCCATTTTCACAAGAACAAACAAAAACAAACAAATAAACAAGAAAGAAAATAAAGAAAAATCTAGCCTATGTTAAGTTAGAGCTTAGACCTAGACGACTCCTAACAGTTGATTATCCACAGGAGGTATATTGCAAAACCTGACAAAAAGTTAATCGGTCAGGTAGGGGCAAGATTGGTGGGAGGTATCCATGCCTAAGCAACGGGCCTGATTATGCCAAACCACCAGCCTTCGGGGTTTCACCCCTCAATCCTTACCTTAGACACCGATTTGGCAAGAGTCAACTTCTAACAACTTTCCCCTTAGGTCAATCCCTATTTGAGTCCGAGATGTCCCTAGGGCCAACGTATACTCAATTTTATGTTAGATTGGGTTAGTGAGTGAGGAGATAGTTTTTGCGCTAAGGAAAGATAATGACTTCCCCACCTTATCTTGTTTAAGGATATGCCCTTAGTCTTTTTAGTGCAGTGTACAAGTATAAAGCAAAAGGTAACATTCAAGCTATATGAATCACCCAAAATATGTTTCCTAAACTATATGCAATACATAAATACCTTTTCTCCAGCACTCTTCAACAATAATATAAAGAAACGAAATAGACAGATGCCCTAAGATACAAGAGTCTAAACATTTTTTTAGCATTCACAAAGCAAAAAATTACTGTTGATTAGAATAATGTACAGAGTGAGTTAAACAGATAAACTAATAACTGTAGGAAGCTAATCTCTGTAAAGCAACTTGCAAGAGACTGCAGTTAGTAGTTCACCACAGTTGTGGGCTCTGATACTCTGCCTTCTTGGACAGAGGCACAGACTAGAAATATGTCCACTGCAGCTCCTAATTTTCTGTAATTAGCCCCTGTACACCAAAATAAAGAAGAAAAAGGGATTAATTCATTAAAGTAAATTAAAAAAAAGAAAACTTACCGTCTCTCCCCCAACGGTGCCAAAATTTTGATCTAGCCAAACCTGCACAAAAAATATAGAAATTTAGAACAGTGCTATGTCCTCAATTCTACCGTGTAGCCTAGGGCTAACGGGTCGTGATCCACAGAGAGGGACAGCGATGGAAGCGTTATGTATGTTTCGCGCTTTTAATTTATCGAAACTAGTTAATATTTCTCTTCTCAATTTTATAAAAGAAAATAAAATTATTATGTTAAGCTAAAAAGAAGATGGTAGAAGAAGAGATTGTGGTGTTATTATTTTATTTATAAAAAAAGGAAAGAATAAAAAAATAATTATAACTCTAAACTAATGAACTAAAAAAGAAAACAAAAGGATTACTTACCTCTACCATTGAATCATAAGAAAGACTTGCCTCAGTATGAAGTAAAGTAAAGCAAATAGAGAAAGTAACTTGAACATGGTGCTTGGTCAGATTGAGTATGATGAAGAAAAGTGGGGAAACTCCATTGATGTCATCTTCAATGTAAGTCTCTTGAAACATAATTACAATAGTGTCACTCTACAATAATTCTTCTCTCTTTTCTCATGTAACTTTCTCTAACCTAAAAGAAAATAAAAAATAAAAATTACATTGAAGGAAAAAAAAACCTAAACTAAAGCTCTCTCTCTGAGATGGTGCATTTTTTTGCCTTTGAGGTATGAGAATATTTATAGGAGAAAATCAGAGAGATAAAAAGCATATGCAGATAGAAAGAGCTAGATATTTCTAAATTTGAATTCTTCCCTAATCTCCAAACTTGATTTGATTTATCCAGAAATTCAATTCTGATCTGCAGCTTATTGGCGTGTTGATTGCTGAATATCACTTATCAAATGATAGAATTAAAAATCTTGATCAACGGAAGAATTATATCCCTTTAAGTCTTCTTTCTGTAGCATCTTAAATCATCAGATTTCAGTTTCAGTAAAGAAAGTTATGATTAAAATACTAAACTGTATCCAGCCTGAATCCGAATCTAAATTGCTTCATCTCATCCGTTGATCTTCTCTCAGTCCATTTATCCTCTTAGATTTTCAATTTGTCTTCTAAAATTGATAAGATATTCACTTATCTTCAGTGAAATAGATAGGGTCTTCAAACAATCCATTTTTTCCTTAAAATTAGATAATATTATCTTAACTGATATATCCAGTTTTCAGATAAGATAGCTTCTAGAACCTTTGAATTTGAATCGATCCCTTTTCTTTTGAACTTTCGAATTTAATTGGATAAATTTTATGATTATCTTCTCCCTATCATACCCTGCATGAATTAGGACATTAAGACAAGTTATTTACAATATTCATTACAGAATATATGTAGAAATATAATAATATTTATGCTATATATGTGTCCAAACATTGACCAATACATAACTTCTGAAAAGTCCAATTGACAAATTGACCAGTTCTCATTTTTATGGAAATTGAACTCAATCAGGAATATGACTCAGTCCTCAATTTTATGATTCGATTCAACTTTCTGAATTAATAATGACTCTTATTTTATTACGTGATTTGAGCAACATTTTAGAGTCAGTTTTGATTCTCATACTTGTCATTCTTGAGCTTGAATCACCATTCATGGAAAGTCACGTTCCACTTTGGGGAAATGAATGTGAATTAGAGTTTCAACTTCTTTGTTTGGACCTACTTTCTGAACAAATTTTTGACTCCTGAATTTTTACTTGATTTCAGTCAATTTTCTGAGTTGACATTAGCGCCTATCATTCTTGAGACCAAATCAACCATTGCATCATTTCACACTCCATTCTGGGACAAAGATATTGATAAAATGACTCCGAAATTATTTTTAAAATTTAGAAATTAGATGGGGTAAAACTCTTAATAAAAATTATTTATGTTCACATCATAATTGTGTGTATATTAGAGAGATAGGTGGGTTCCTGCGAACTCCACGCAATTTGAATTGGGCTGCATTTCGTGGACCAATCAGATCACCACCAGAACTACCACCTTGAGGTGATTTTTTTCCCTCTCTATTTGTTTCGTGCATGCATACATTCATGATAGATTGAGGACAATGCATGAGATAAGTGTGAGGGAGGGTCTATTTGTTGGCCCAAAGGCCTTCCACTCTAGTTTTGATGATGATTAACTCATGTAGTTATGTGTACTAATAATCTTGTGATTTTAGTTTCAGATCATTAGTCAAGTTATTAGTAGGTGTTTAGCTTCAACAAGATGATTTGAAAGCTACCCACATGTTGATTCAAGAGCCCAAGCGTCAAAATCATATATAGCACTTGCTCGGTGGATCAAAGAGTTTTGGATCGAGTCGGCTTGGAGATTGCGCTCTACAAGAAGACATCGGTACCATAGTTTAGTTTTGGGTTTAGATCCTAATTGTAAAGATTAGAATAGTATGATAAGCTCAAGTTCACAACACACACGTATCATGTTTTGGTTTTCAGTTTTTGGTTTAACCGATCTTGGTTTGTACGAATAGATATTATATCAAAACAAGTTTACATGGTTTAATGTATATTAGATTTGTTCTATATACATGCATGCTTCAACTCTTAGACAAACTTACTTTGATATACCTATTTCATGTGTTTTAGGTTTTGTGTTTTAACAAAACTTAATTTTGGAATTAAAGATAAAAACTATGATATATATATGTTTCATGTATATTGGATTTCTATCCATATGCATCATGCTTCAAAGTGTTTAAATATCATGTTTTTATATTTTGGAAGAGCTTTGGACAAAATGTATTTTCTATTCAAAAATCCAAGTTTTGAAAAATACAGTTTTGGTTTTTGGTAAAAATGATAAGACACAAAAATAGTTTATATTGATTGATATTTGAGCTAAACTTTTTATCACAGGTTTATATATTAATGCAAAATGTTAAAACTATTTTTGGGGATTTTTACAATAGTTAAAAAGATTTATTGAAATATTTTTGACTCAGTTTTTCTGACCTGTTTGCTGTCTGCCAGGCTGAATCGGTCGACCGACCGGTCGACCGCACCAAGTAGCCAGTCGACCGGGCGGTCGACCGACGTGCACGGATACGTGCACGCTGGCTACAGCCTTGGACGGTCGACCGGGCGGTCGACCGACTGAGAGCAGATTTGCTCTCTGTTTGTTTGGGTCGACCGGGCGGTCGACCGGGTGCTGCAACGTTCGAAAATTCGAACGTTGGGCGGTCGACCGGGCGGTCGACCGGAAGGGTAATTCTGGCAAATCTGCTGTCAACAGCTATTTTTCTGTTTTGCCTATAAATACCCCATTTGAGAGAGTTTTTCTCTAAGATTTTTTTTGTGCGAATTTTTCCATACTCTCTGGTGTTTTTGCTGCATTCAAAAGAAGTTTTTGGACTTGAATTGAACAATCTTTTTGGTGTTTTTGCTAGGGTTTGGAAAATCAAAGAAGAGGGTTT
Source organism: Agave tequilana (assembly GCA_038442645.1). Classification (NCBI taxonomy): domain Eukaryota; kingdom Viridiplantae; phylum Streptophyta; class Magnoliopsida; order Asparagales; family Asparagaceae; genus Agave; species Agave tequilana. The sequence goes on from JAVJIF010018198.1 coordinate 47,074, forward strand.
TTTGGGAAAAACTTTTGATTGAACTTCACCATCTTGATTTCTATTGTTTTCCCAAGGATTTTTCTTTGTGATTCTGATTTCCATTCCATTGGTTTTCTCCACTCTTGAGCTAAAATCTACTATCTATTCTATAGGTTATTTGTGTGGGAGAAGAGATTGTTTTGTGGTTGTTGTTTGAAACCACTAAGTTGTAAACCCAATTCTTACTTTGTGCCATTTCCCTCATTGTGTTGAGGAGGTTGTGCAACTTGGGTTGTGAGGTGTTTTGTGTAAGCTTGGTGCTAATCCCTCAAGTTGTGAGGTGATTGTTTGTTGGATTGGAGAAGTGCCTCAAGGAGGAGGTTGTGTTTGTAAGGAGGGGAGTTGGGAACTCCTTGTAATTGTGATTGCCCCAAATCCTCGGTGGAGGTTCCCTTTGTGGGAGTCCTTTGTGGACAAGCTAGTGGATTGGAAATCCTTCGTGTGTCGAAGGCGGGGATGTAGAGCTGGGTGCTCGAACCTCGGAACATATCTCTTTGTTTGCGCTTGATCCATTGGCTCTCTTTCTATCTCTCTCTTTACTTTGTGCCTTGCATTTCTATTCATATTGCTCATTCATATTTGCTTGGCTTGGTTGTGTGTGCATCATTTGTTGATCACACTTGAGTGTAATTTGCATTAAGTTTTAAATTCCGCATTTAGTTCACAGATTAGCTTTGTCACCTATTCACCCCCCCTCTAGGTGACTTTTCAATTGGTATCCGAGCTAGTGCTCCTGATATTTAGGTTTAACCACCTAGGAGTAAGATCTTGGTTTGCTAATCTTCATTTGCATTTCATTTGCACTCATACTAGTTTGCTCTCATGGCTAGCCCTCCTATGTTTGACTATTCTAAACTTGACTCTTGGAAGGTTAACATGACTAGACATTTAAAAAGCTTAGGACATCTAGCTTATCAAGCCATCACTATAGAAACCCTCCCAAATGCTAGCAAGCATAAGAAGACCAATGCACTTGCACTTAAAACACTTAGAGCATCTTTTGATAATAATCTTTTACTTGTTTTTGATAGTTTTGATTCGGCTTTTGCAGTTTGGAGCGTCTTGACATCTCCGGAGCTTCCAAGGATCATTAACAATATGAGGAGATCTAGGAGAGATGTATCCGAAGAGCCTTGTTTTATGGCATATGGGAATGACTCCCATGAGGTACAATCGGACTCTCAAATTGATGATAGCTCTAGCTCTTATTGCCATGGATGTTTTGAGGTTCAAAATTTAAATATTGAACTTGCTTCTAAGCTTGAAAAATTCTTGGAAAAACATAACTCTTTGAAAGAAAAACATTTTGATTTACAAAAAGAAATGAAGGATTTATGTTCTACTTTTGAAACCGTTTTGCAAGAGAAAGAAGAGATTACTAGTGAACGTGACTCACTTGAATCTCAACTTGAACTTGCCCTTAAAGAAATTGAAGTTTTAAAAGGCAAAAATGATTGTGATGATATTTTGGAGCACAATGAGATTTTGTCTTCAAAATTGGATCTTGCTTTTGAAGGAAATCTTGCTTTGCAAAATGAGATTGATTCTATTACAAGAGAATTGGATTTGGTTTTGAAGAAAAATGAATCTTTACAAAATGATATTGATATTTATGTTTGCCATGCTAGTGTAGCTTCTACTTCTAGTACACCTATAGCATGCTCCACTTTATCTTCTAGCATTGAAAATGATATAAATAATTTGAAGAAAAGTGTTGATTGTTTGGGCTCCACTTTGAGCCATTGTGCCATGAACCACACTCGTTTGGAATCCTTGGTTCGCAAGAAACAAGCTCCAACTATGCATGCACACCCTTCACGGCATACACATGCTTCCCACGGTCACCACCATCACACGTATGCTCATGTGTACACATGTACACGTTGTGGTCGAAAAGGCCATCTTACTAGATTTTGTTATGATCGCATTTTATCATGAAAATTTAGCAACAAATCTTGTTTGGGTGAGAAAAGAAACTAACCCCCGTGGACCCACTAGAAAATGGGTACCAAAAACCACCTCTTTGACTTTTGATGTAGGTGGGAGCTCTCGCATCACGTGAGAGTATTGGTGCCTTGAGGTGGATGCGTTCTAAGCCTAAAAGAGAACTATTTGGATGCTTCACTCTCAAGGGGATTTGGTGGAGGACCACCATTGGTTTGGAGAACTAGAGATGCACCTTCATCGGTTTTGGTATCATTCTCTAACTCCCGTTTTTTTTTAATTGCATGCTTTTCATGTTCATCAATTTATAGCATGTATTGTTTTATTGTTCATTATGCTTATGTCATGTTGATTAGATTAGTGTTATACATGTTTAGTTACTTGAGCACCCATGTTTCATATGGATCCTATTTTTGTGTTCTCACCTTGTTTAGAACTAACATGTATGCCCTAGATCTAATGCACATGCATATGCATTATGACCATTTGGATGTTTATGATTATATGATGTTTTTGTTTTAATGAATCATGTTTTATTGTTTCATGATTAGTAAGACATTTGCCATGTTTATTAGACTTATGATTTACATGATTAGTTGTTGAGACACCCATGTTTAGTATGGACCCATATTTTGTGTTCTCTTTATGTTTTAGCTATCATGTTGATCATAATTCTAATGCACATGTCTTTGTCATGCTAATCATATGGTTGACTATGACTTTTTTTGTGTTTTTTTGATTATCATGATCATATTGATGGTTGACCCGTTTTATGCTTCATGTGTTGACTACTTGATTGAATGATGATTTTCATTAAGACTAGGATTTATACTTGTACAACGAGTGAGCTACAAATAGACCTCTATATATGTTTGTGCTTGAACGCTCATTTGTATTTATTTGATGTACTAGTATAGTCTAGTTTTGATGATTCTTGCATTTGACTTGTATTCATCATTTTACATATTTTGTTTTAACTTCATGTATATGTCCATCTTGTCCAAACTATCATTTATACATATACATCCTTGAGCCACGTGCCTTCATGCATATACTTTTGTGGACTCATTATGTTTAGGATATGTATGTATACTTTAGTTTGTACATGACATACATATGCCTTGAAGTTTAAATCATGTTTTGATGTTTTCAGGTGATTTCACATTTATGATGAATCTCATATTTTTAAGATGACTTCAAATTGTGATTTCACATGAATTTTATGTTTTTAACATTGAGCTTGATTGTCTATTTTCATGTTGATATGTTTCTCACAACACTTGTACACTCACCTTATTTAATGTTTTCTCATGACTTAGTTTTCATGAGTATAAATTGTGCTATATGAATTTTGAGTGTTTTAGTGCCATGTGGTTTACATGTGTCTTCATGAAAAATATTTTTGCTATTCCTTGTTTGAAGAATCTCGTACTAATTGATTCATATAACTAGTTGTGATATTCTTCCTTGGTAGAGATTTTCAAACATACTATATTTGCAAATCTATTTTTGAAAACCCCTACCATCTAAGGGTGGTTGGATGGGAGATCATGTTCATGTTTACTTTAAAATGAAAACCATTTGATACTTGAACCATGATTGGGAGGTATATAGGAGTATGAGATATACACTTGATCTTATTGTTGTTTCTATTGGAATCATTGAATTCTTTCAATTGGTATCAATCTTGACATTTCTTGTATACTCATATTTTTATGTATGTATGCTTGCATTTCATAGTATATCAATTTCAATTGGTATCTAATTTTCATACATATACATGTTTTATTTATGCTTATTATATCCCTATATCTTTAAGCACAAATCTTGTTTATGATGATAAGCTTGAGATTCAACCTTGTTTCAATTGATTTAGTTTTCAATTGGTATCTTAACTCGAGCCTTATCATAGTTTTTATTGGTATTTCATAAAGGGGGAGAAAATTTTGTATTGTTTCTTTCAATTGGTATTTAGTATTCCACTCCCTTGCTTTATGATAGAAAATAATTTCAATTGGCAATGATTTCTATGATCTAGATTTAATTTTCAATTGGTATCAACATTTATGTTTAGAAATTCAAAATTTGTTATGTTTGATATCAAAGATTGTTTATTTTCAAATGATATGATGTTTGTTTACTTATCAATTGGCATTTTGTTTTTCAATTGGTACAGTTTCATTTTTAATTGGTATCAATATGCACTTCCTTGACACTTTTTATTCTAATTGGTATCATATTTGTGTTTAGTCAAAAAGGGGAGAACATCCCTTGTTTTTGAATATAAAAAGAATATGTTTTCATTAGTTTTGATTTTTTTTTTAAACCCCTTTGTTGATGATTGACAAAAAGGGGGAGAAGAATTTGAGTTTATATGCATGTTTACATATGCATGTTTTATGTTTTTAATGTTTTTATTAAGTTCCATTGGTATCCTAAGCATTATTTAAAGAACATGTTTAGTTTGCTTAGTTTTGGTATCTAGAGCTTGTATAAGAAGATCATTAGTTTTTTTTTGTTTTGCATATTTTGTGTATAATTGGTATCAAGAGCATGTTTATGTTTAGTTTAATTGGTATCAAGAGCATGTTTATTTTTTAAAAGATTTTCATTGGTATCAAGAGCATGTTTATTTGCTTTTGCTAATAATTGGTATCAAGAGCATGTTTAATTGTTTTTGATAATTGGTATCTAGAACATGTTTATTTGTTTTATAATTTCATTGGTATCTAGAGCCATTTATTAGTTGTTTATCCTATGCATGAGTTAAGGGGAGCTTCTTTGAAGCTTAACTTTAATCCATGCATATATAACTCCATGAGTTTTGTCATCATCAAAAGGGGGAGATTGTTGGCCCAAAGGCCTTCCACTCTAGTTTTGATGATGATTAACTCATGTAGTTATGTGTACTAATAATCTTGTGATTTTAGTTTTAGATCATTAGTCAAGTTATTAGTAGGTGTTTAGCTTCAACAAGATGATTTGGAAGCTACCCACATGTTGATTCAAGAGCCCAAGCGTCAAAGATCATATATAGCACTTGCTCGGTGGATCAAAGAGTTTTGGATCGAGTCGGCTTGGAGATTGCGCTCTACAAGAAGACATCGGTACCATAGTTTAGTTTTGGGTTTAGATCCTAATTGTAAAGATTAGAATAGTATGATAAGCTCAAGTTCACAACACACACGTATCATGTTTTGGTTTTCGATTTTTGGTTTAACCGATCTTGGTTTGCACGAATAGATATTATATCAAAACAAGTTTACATGGTTTAATGTATATTAGATTTGTTCTATATACATGCATGCTTCAACTCTTAGACAAACTTACTTTGATATACCTATTTCATGTGTTTTAGGTTTTGTGTTTTAACAAAACTTAATTTTGGAATTAAGGACAAAAACTATGATATATATATGTTTCATGTATATTGGATTTCTATCCATATGCATCATGCTTCAAAGTGTTTAAATATCATGTTTTTGTATTTTGGAAGAGCTTTGGACAAAATGTATTTTCTATTCAAAAATCCAAGTTTTGAAAAATACAGTTTTGGTTTTTGGTAAAAATGATAAGACACAAAAATAGTTTATATTGATTGATATTTGAGCTAAACTTTTTATCACAGGTTTATATATCAATGCAAAATGTTAAAACTATTTTTGGGGATTTTTACAAGAGTTAAAAAGATTTATTGAAATATTTTTGACTAAGTTTTTCTGACCTGTTTGCTGTCTGCCAGGCTGAATCGGTCGACCGACCGGTCGACCGCACCAAGTAGCCAGTCGACCGGGCGGTCGACCGACGTGCACGGATACGTGCACGCTGGCTACAGCCTTGGACGGTCGACCGGGCGGTCGACCGACTGAGAGCAGATTTGCTCTCTGTTTGTTTGGGTCGACCGGGCGGTCGACCGGATGTTGCAACGTTCGAAAATTCGAACGTTGGGCAGTCGACCGGGCGGTCGACCGGAAGGGTAATTCTGGCAAATCTACTGTCAACGGCTATTTTTCTGTTTTGCCTATAAATACCCCATTTGAGAGAGTTTTTCTCTAAGATTTTTTTTGTGCGAATTTTTCCATACTCTCTGGTGTTTTTGCTGCATTCAAAAGAAGTTTTTGGACTTGAATTGAACAATCTTTTTGGTGTTTTTGCTAGGGTTTGGAAAATCAAAGAAGAGGGTTTTTGGGAAAAGCTTTTGATTGAACTTCACCATCTTGATTTCTATTGTTTTCCCAAGGATTTTTCTTTGTGATTCTGATTTCCATTCCATTGGTTTTCTCCACTCTTGAGCTAAAATCTACTATCTATTCTATAGGTTATTTGTGTGGGAGAAGAGATTGTTTTGTGGTTGTTGTTTGAAACCACTAAGTTGTAAACCCAATTCTTGCTTTGTGCCATTTCCCTCATTGTGTTGAGGAGGTTGTGCAACTTGGGTTGTGAGGTGTTTTGTGTAAGCTTGGCGCTAATCCCTCAAGTTGTGAGGTGATTGTTTGTTGGATTGGAGAAGTGCCTCAAGGAGGAGGTTGTGTTTGTAAGGAGGGGAGTTGGGAACTCCTTGTAATTGTGATTGCCCCAAATCCTCGGTGAGGTTCCCTTTGTGGGAGTCCTTTGTGGACAAGCTAGTGGATTGGAAATCCTTCGTGTGTCGAAGGCGGGGATGTAGAGCTGGGTGCTCGAACCTCGGAACATATCTCTTTGTTTGCGCTTGATCCATTGGCTCTCTTTCTATCTCTCTCTTTACTTTGTGCCTTGCATTTCTATTCATATTGCTCATTCATATTTGCTTGGCTTGATTGTGTGTGCATCATTTGTTGATCACACTTGAGTGTAATTTGCATTAGTTTTAAATTCCGCATTTAGTTCACAGATTAGCTTTGTCACCTATTCACCCCCCTCTAGGTGACTTTTCACTATTAACGTAGAGTTTTTAGATTTCTTTCTTTTTCATTTCTTTTAGGATATTCTTAGAATTTTTCTTTTTGTATAGAAATTTTTTCTTTCTTTAAAAACTTTTTGAAATAAGACACAAAGTTTTGATCTATTTTTAAGAAAATTAAGATGAACTTAGAAACTAAGAAAGCCTTAATTATGACATCTTAAACCTAAGCAAAAGATGGATCTTATTTATGATTATAGATTAAGTAAGAGAGATTAAAAATATAATTTTATCTTGAATTTTTTGCTTTATTTTGCACTTCACAGTTATATTTTTGGAATGAAAACAAAGACCTAAAATGCTATAAAGCAAAAATAAATAAAAAGAAAAAATATATAGTATATATGAATAAAAAATTACTTATTAAAGCTGGATAACTATGCCTCAAGAAGTATGATTATTCACGCCTAAAGGTGGTCAAAAGAAACAAATAATCCCCCTAAGTTTTGTGGCCTTGTTTGCTCGAGTCCTTAAGTCCGAGGGATGTTTTCTCATCTGGTGCCCTAAGATCTGTTGGCCCAAAAGGTTACACTCTCTATTTGTTTAAGTTTTGATGATAACAAAACACATAGAAGCTATTTGGTACTAATAAGTTGTTTAGAATGAGTTTCAGGTTTGTACTAGTCATGATGGTCTTTCTAAGCTATTGTAAAGAATTATGATGCTAAAAGGCAAATGGCGCAAGAGGATGTTTTCATAGAAGAGAAGGCTCTACCTTGGTGTAACGCGGCTCAGAGACTTCCTTTCTCAGTTTTTATAATTTTTAGTGTGTTAAAGAATAGTGTATAGTGTTGAAGCCCAATATTCCCCACACACAAGATTTTGCACATGATTTTTCTAAAAGGTGTTTCTCCTATATACAAAATATTTTAAACATATTCTAATACTTACAAAATCTATTTTGTATAGTATACCAAGTCTTGATCAAACTTAATTTGAAAATTATCAAGATCTTCAAAATCATTTTCAAAAGAACTATTTTTGGCCTGTTGCGATCGACCGGACGGTCGACCGGTCTGTTTCAGGTCAGAACGGTCGACCGGGCGGTCGATCGCACATTTGACCGTTTGGGTGCGTGCATATGTGCACGTTTCCCGGTCGATCGGGTGGTCGACCGGACCCATATTGGTCGATCGAGCTTCGGCCGACTGAAAGCACCGATGTTTCTGTTTGTTACGGTCGACCGGGCAGTCGACCGTGGGCTGGCAACGGTTATATTTTTTTGAAAACCGGTCGCCGGCCGGTCAACCGTGAGCTTAATTTCAGCCCAAACGGCTAGTTTTTTAAACACGTTTTAAAACGTGATTTTCTTCTCTAAACGAATTTAAGGGCTTGATTTGGGTCTAATCTTTTCTATTTTTCATTATAACAGTTTACTCTTTAATCCCTACCTTTATCCTATAAATAGGGATGATTAGGGTTGAGGTGATTACAACAATCCTTTGCAAAAAGAAATCAAGTTTAAGTCCTTTAAAAGAAGTTTTTGCTCTCAGTTTTTGTGCTTAAAATTCTCTCTTTTTACTGTAGTTTTTGATTCAAAACTCTCTTCAACTTTATTTTCTTTTTCACTTACAATACTTGAGCTTCAATCCTACACATTATTCTCTAGGGTTTTTGTAAGGGAAAAAGTTTTTCAGGAGAGAGTTTGTGGTCTTTTGATCACCAAGATATCATTATATTTGTGGCTCCACTACCTCTGGACTAGAGGAGTATAATTGAGGAGTTGGGTACTCCCTTGTAGTTGTAATCCTTTGTGAAAGTTATAGTGGTTCTTAAATACTTCTGGGTGAAGGCGGGGACGTAGAGCTGGGTGCGCGAACCTCGAAATAAATCTCTGTGTTTGCGATTGGTTTATTTGTGTTATTTACTTGCTTTATATTCATTGCTATATTGTCGATCAATACTCATACAACAAGATTGCATTGTGCACCTCAAACTCTTATCTAGAGGAATCACGAGGAAGGAGTTCAGAGCCCTTCACGGGGTATTCGGCTTCTAATCTTGTTTCGGGTGATCATTGTACCATAACATTTTAAATTTGTGTATTGATTAGCATTATCACCTATTCACCCCCCTCTAGGTGATTTCAATTGGTATCGGAGTTAGGACTCTAGTTTTTGGCTTCACATCCTTAGAGAGATCCTAAAATTTACTAATCACTATTTACATATTTTCATTCATACACTAGTAAGATGACCGATAACATTAAGACCCCTCCCAATTTGATGGACTCAACTTTCCCATATGGAAAGTTAGGATGACTATTTTTCTACAATCTTTAGGTAGTCTAGTTGCTAAGTCCTTGACCAAGTCATATAGTAGACCCGAAAGTGAGGAGGACACTTAGTCCGAACTCACCTTCAAGGAATTGATGCTAATTCAAAGGCTCAAAATGCCCTACTTTTAGCTTTGAATGAGGATGATCTAACACGGGTTATCCGTTGCAAATCCTCCTATAAGATTTGGCAACACCTATTGGTCACTCATGAGGGAACATCACAAGTCAACAGAGCTAAAATAGATCTCTTGCGTTCCCAATATGAAAGTTTTAGAATGCTAGAAGATGAATCTATTGATGATATGATTACCAAGTTTACTAAGATTACCAATGCTCTTTCTTCTCTAGGTGATGATATAAGCAACGACCAAAAGGTGCGTAAAGTGATTCGTGCTCTTCCTTCGTCATGGGAAATCAAAGCTACCACCTTGAAGGAGTTGAATGACAAAGACGAGATGGAGCTCATAAGTCTTATCGGAAATCTAAAGACTCATGAGATGGAGAAGAAGGCTAGAGAAGAAGCGGTACCTCAAAGAAAAAGTCCATAGCTTTCAAGTCTTCCTCTACCAACTGCGATGATGAAGAAGATGATGAAGAGCTATCTCTCCTTGTGAGAAATGTAAAGAGAATGTACCGCAAGAATAAGTTCAACTATAGAAAGCGATGGAAAGGGAAGGAGGAGAAAAGGATCATATGCTACAACTGTCGGAAACCCGGACACATCATGGCCGATTGTCCAGATTTCAAGAAAAAGATGACCTCCTCCTTGAAGCAAAAGAAGCCGTTGAAAAGAAGGTATACAAAGCCACTTGGGATTCGGAAAGTGAATCCGAAGATGAAGTCGACACGGCAAATATGTGTTTCATGGCAAACACACCCAAGGTAACTACTCAACCACTTGATGATGAAAGTGAAATAAGTAGAGAAATGTTAGTACATGCTTTTGTTGAACTTTCAGAAAGTTTTGATGATAAAAAGGTAGAGTGTTCAAAATTGAAAAAGGAAATAGAGATGCTTAAAATCAACTTGCAATTTCTTCAAAAGAAAAGGATGAACTTTCTTCTAATCTTATTTCAACAAGAAGAGATTTTGATGCTTATAGAGTTGCTTGCAAAGCTAAATTTTCAAAAATTGATGAAACTGAATTATCCTTGTTAAAAACTAAAATCAATGGTTTTGGAAATGTTTTAAAAGAATGTGCTTTTAACACTACTAAATTAGAAGAAATGTTTTCAAAGAAGCATATGCACACTCCACATGCTAAAAATGAAAAACAACTCATGCTCATCATGCCAACACATCACATGTCACTCATGTTAAAACTACTCATGCTCACAATTCACATGTTCGTAAGCCACATGCTCATTATGCTTTTAAATATGGAAGAATTTATAGATGCACTTATTGTGGCTGGAATGGCCATTTAGCTAAATTTTGCTATGATCATATAAATAGTACAAATAATCTTGTGTGGGTTCGAAACACTAACTCTTCAGGACCCAAGAAAATGTGGGTACCAAAATCAAGTCTTAAATTATTTGATATAGGTACACACCAAGGCTCCAAGACGTAAGGAGCGGTGGTACCTTGATAGTGGTTATTCAAGGCATATGACATGGGACATCAACAATTTCACAACCCTATCAAGGTACGTTGAAGGTGGCACCGTCACCTTCGGAGATGACTCCAAGGGCATCATCATCGGTATAGGTAACAATAAAATTGGTGCATCTTCTTTAATAGAAAATGTTGTTCTTATTGATGGACTTAAACATAACTTGCTAAGTATAAGTCAACAATGTGGTCGTGGTCTCAAAGTTGTGTTTGATGAATCTTCTTGCAAAATTTTGATTGTAAAACCAATGATTGTATTCTCACTGGATTTCATGAAAATAATGTCTATATTATTGACATGCTTAATTGGATTGTTTTACTAAATGCTTGAATGCTTTTGATGAGATTTCGTGATTATGGCATAGAAGATTAGGACATGCATCTTTTGATCCCCTTGCTAGAATTAATTCTAAGGAATTCGTGAAGGGTATTCCTTGTTTGAAATTTGAAAAAGACCGCATTTGTGGTGCGTATCAACTTGGGAAACAAATCAAGTCTTCTTTCAAACCAATCAAGGATATCAAGTCAACTAGGCCATTAGAATTGATTCACATGGATCTTTTTGGACCAACTAAAACTAAAAGCTTAAATGGAAGTAGATATGTTTTTGTTTTAGTTGATGATTTTTATCGTTTCACTTGGGTTTTCTTTTTGGAGCATAAAGATCAAACTTTTTCGCATTTTAAGATTTTTCTAAAGAGGATTGAAAAAGAAAAAGGATTTTCGATTTTACGGATAAGAAGTGATAGAGGTGGTGAGTTTGTTAACCAACTCTTTATGACGTATTGTGATGAAAAGGGAATCAAGCATGAAATATCATGTCCTAAAACTCCACAATAAAATGGAGTAGTTGAAAGGAAGAATAGAACTCTTCAAGAAATAGGTAGGACTATGATAAGTGAATATGGGCTCCCTCAATACTTATGGGCCGAGGCGTAAACACCGCATGCTACATATCAAACCGTGTTTATTTGTGTAAAAATACTTTCAAAACCTCTTTTAAATTTATCATTTAAGAAAACCAAATGTTTCATACTTTAAAGTTTTTAGATGCAAGTGTTTTGTTTTGAATACTAAAGATAATTTGGGTAAATTTGATGCTAAGGCTTATGAAGCAATCTTTGTTGGATATTCTAGTACTAACAAAGCTTATAAAGTATTCAATAAATCATCTCATACTATTGAAGAATCTATGCATATTAAATTTGAAGAATCTAATACTATTGTTGAGAATGTTGTAGAGATTGACTCATTAGGTGAGGACATGGAGAAAATATCCTTGAAGGAGATAGATAGTAATTGATTAGTCACTCATATTGCATATTCATTGTTACATTCTCATATTTTATCCTAAATAAACTCTGCTATTTAATTATATTTATTGTTTAAATGTGTGCAAGCCTTATTAAAGGAAATGAAAAAGAAACAAGCACAAAAGCCCATTTAAATTCTGAGTTAAATGAAAATCAAGGATTGAGACAAATATTCAAGAGATCAGCTGAAGATCAGAGCAAAACAGAAGATCACACCAATAAAAATCGGTTAAAATTTGGATATTTTTAAATTCATTTCGATTAGCTGAAGATCCACAGTGATATTGTTAATTCCAGAAATTAAATTGAAAAACTAGTTGGATAAAAAGTGCTAACTGAAGATCTGGATGTTGCGCTCCCTAGATGTGGCACATGGCCACGTCTAGGCCGTAGAAACACGGCCCAAGCCGCATTTTTGTGACTTTGTTATTATCTTCTTACTGCTTCACCCTCTTCCATTTCTCCTTATAAAGCACGGATTTCAGAAGGCCAGAGAGCTTGACTGAGCAAAGACAGATTCTAGGCTCGGTTTTTATTTTAGTTTAGTGTAGGTTTTTATTTCTTTTAATGTAATTTTTGGTTTTAGTTATGTCACTCAGAGGAGAGAAGAATTTCATGAGAAAATGAGAGTGAAGGTTGTACTGAGAGTGACACCAGTATAAGTTGTTCTTCTCTTCTTCCATCGTTACTTCATTTAATCTAAAGTTACAAGTTTTTTGTTCTTCTTCTTCTACTACTACTTTTCTTCTTTTTTTTTTGATGATAATCCAAGTGAGTCGAATAGCATCGGTATTGCTTTGCCTTTGCGAGTGTCACCGATAGCTCATGACGATGGATTCCTCCTATTATTCGTATCATTTCATACTTGCTTATTGAAGCTTGATGATGTAATATGAATGGAGACAGAATTAGATCTTATGGGTTATGAGCTGATCGCCTCCAAATCAGGGTAAACGTACCAATGATTCAAGGTAAGTCAACATCCAAAAGAGGTAAGTAAGTATTATTAGGTTTCTTCTTTTCTTTTAATCACTTAGTTTGGAACACTTTCAAATACCAACTCTCTTTTCTTTACTCTTTTATTTCTTTGTTAGCTTTTTTGCCTTTTACATAATCACCATCATCTTTTATCTTCCTTTTCTCTCACTTAACATAGATTCATTTTTCTTTTCTTTCTAAAAATAATGAACTTTTAACCGATTTTTGTAACTTAAAAAGAAACTTACTAAAAGCCTCTAACGCAGTCCCTTCCTTGTAGATCACGGCTCGCATAGCCACTTGCTATAGCGGTAGAACTGAAAACCTTGCATTTTTTATTCTTCAATTCTGAACTCTGTAATTTTGTGCAGAGGTTTACCTCAATCAGTAATCTTTGTAAAAACAAAATGAGAAAAAAAAAGAAAGACATAGTTACCTATGCTTCGCTGAGGAATAATAGTTTTTCGTCCCACCTTTTTGCTCCATATGTTTTATGTAAAAATGAATGACACTTGTATTTATTTTCTTGTTGAACAATAGATCTTTAATGTCATTTCTAGCAGCATGTATTCATTGTCTGCATCCTGGTATACAATAGCACTACAAATAGAAAAATATTATAGAGTTTTATTAATAAATTGCATAAGTATTGTAGAAATTAAAATATATTGATTATAATATAACTACAACCACAGTCACAGTTCATCTCAAAATTAACCTTATTGAATTATTATTAGACTATACCACAATCATAGTTATATTAATTTGAGCATTTGACAGATAGTAGTCTTTGTAAAAGTAGAAGAAAGAAATTCACTAACTCAAAAGTTGCTTTGTCAAAAAAGTTTTTTATGATTGCTTGTTTTTGCGGCTCCATACATTTTACAGAAGTATTTCATTTAGATTACTAGATCTTGAATCACTTTTGTCTTTCTTTGTTGTGTCGAATTCAGGATTAGTTATATCTGTCTAAGCTTATGGAATTGTCTCCTTACATATTTTCTTTGTTAGCTTTGG
>JAVJIF010018199.1:0-104062 GCA_038442645.1 Agave tequilana
TGTAGCATTGTTACATTTATTTTTTTTGCAAAATTGATTTTAGCAGTTGCTTCACACACATATACACCTCATTTAATGATACATTATATTAATGGATAATCGATTCCTAATCTTCAGTGTTTACATGTGTGCCCTCTATGCAGAGGTGGCATCAGGTTGTGCTTTTGGGCTGGACTCGTATGGACTGGGTTCTGCCCCATATTTTGTTTTTAGAGCTTGGCATGTGTTGTGGTCAGGCCTTAAAACTCAGGCTTGAACAAAAGTTTCTGTTTGGACCAAGGGCAATTTAGCTTGTATAGGAGGGTTTATTTCTTTCCTTTTTTTACTGAAAAAGGAAGTGTCATGTAAAGTTCTTTTTAAATAGAAGTTAAAAATTTCTGTAGTTGTTGAAAGGACATTCTTTTGCCTAGCAATAGAGGAGTTACGGTTAGGGGAAAAAAAGCAACTGATGGGTCCTAATTTTGTTTAACTTATTTCTCTGTTCTATCCAAAATTACGTAGATGCTATGGTTAGCAAGGCTGTTGGTCCAGATATATTCCCCCAAATTGGCCCATGCTGCTTTGGTCCCCAAATGATATAGTCTGGGATCTGGCCTTTCAGACTCAAAGTTCTTCCCTGATCCTGCCAATAGATCGCCTGGACTGGGTTTGGGCCACTTGCTCTAATGTTGTCAATACAAAAGGAAAGACAAAAAGGAAAAGACAAAAATAAAAAAGGACAAAAAACCCATCAATAATCTACGTATGCTAAGAAGAAAAAACTACAGAATATTTTAGTAGATGGGAATGGAGAGAGAGCACTGAATAGTAGTTTATGTACTGTTTACAATTTTTACTGGTCTTGTTTGAAGTCTCGAAAAAAGTAGTTTTCTTCAACCACTGTCTTAAAAAAGATGCAACTCAGATTTTCCTTTGTTCTTAAAGGATATTTATTATCTTTTTTTTTTACAAGTAGGATGTTTATGATTTGATTTCTGTCACAGCGGTGATAGATTGACCAGCATAATTGATACTATTTATGCTCTTTTTCTTTATAACTCGAGCTTATGTTTTGTATAAGCCTTTCTCCATTAAGAATTTTTAAAAAATGGGTTCTGTTTAAGGGCACATGTTTGAACAGATTCCACAAGAAAAGTGGCTAAAATTTGTGAGCGTCAACCTGATTGTCAAACCCCTATCGATGATGCGTGATCGAAGTTTAATATTATGATTATCCTTTTCAAACTATATTTGCTATGATTGGCTGTTAATTTGCAGCAAGTTATCTTACTATGTAGGTTCCTATGTAGCACGGATAAGGACACGGGACACGGCAAAATAAAAAAAAAAGATACGGGAACACGACAAGCAATATTTTATTATTATTATTATTATTATTATTATTATTATTATTATTATATAGATAAAATTTCTCTCCCTGTTCCTAATTTTTCTATTTTCTCTCATACGTGTCCCAAGGGGCGCATTATCTTCAACTTTCAATAGTACTTTTCGAAGTAAACATTTCTACACAACTCTACGTATGTGAGTAGAATAATGAATAATCAACTTGTCAAAAAATAATCAAATATGAATAATTAGTATTATTAAGAGTAAGATGAAAACAAAATAAAATCTAAATAGCTTTTATAAATAACAAACAAAACAAAAAAAATCTAAAAAAATCTAACTATACGTCACCTAGTTCATGATGTGTATAAATTCTACTAAATATTTGCTTATGTCAGAACGATATTTTTATTTTTTTTTATGTTTAGTTAAGCGACATGTGGCTTTTAGATATCTAATACATGATCTTTAAAGTTTATTGAATGCCAATACGGTGTTGGACACGGTGCCTACACGTGATTTTATAGTTGTTAAAATTCGACACGGCATCGGAGTATCCGATACGTGTCGGGCAAGTGTCCGACAAGTATTTGTGTCCGATACGTATCCGACACGGATATGCCACTCACTTTGAAGTGTTCGTGCTTCATAGGTTGGTTCTTTTATACCCCCATTTTTTTGATATCCCCCTTAAAATCTTTGAAATCTTCTTTTTTTTTTAAAAGAAAAAATCTTCCTGTCTAAAATCCTATATTTGTTATAAAAATATCCAGCTATTGCTTTTAAGGCATATGTTGAGCATATCTTTTAAATGGTATTTTCAATTTAAATCGATTCTTAATTTGAATATGGCCCTTCTCCTTCCTCTTAATTTGAATATGGTTCTCTTTTCCTACAAAGCCATCGTTTCCTTTAGCCACTCTCCCTTTAACCGGAACAAGCTAACTCTACAAATTCAAAGGAAGAACGATTAACTGATCCCCAAAATTCAAGAAATCAATCTCTCGTGAAATGAACAATCTTGCAAACTTAACCGAACCTTGCTTAACTCTTTAATTGAATCTTTTTATTCCTCATGAATTTGTCAGTTAGAGATTTATATTGAATAAGGTTAAGTATAGTTTTAAACTTAGTGTTAAAGGGAAAGTGATGGCTCAAGGTCATGAAGATGATATAATACAAGGGAATTGCTCTTTTCGGTGAAATGAGGATGTGAGTATGAAGAAAGTATGGAGAGTTCATGAATGTAATCTTTCTAGGAATGGTTGCTAGGAGCCTAGGAATGGGAATCTCCATTTAACCGAAACGAGCTAACTCTAGAAATTCAAAGGAAAAACGATTAACCGATCTCCAAAATTCACAGATTCCACGTCAAACTTAATATGAACAACCTTGCAAACTCACCGAACCTCTCTTAACTCCTTAATTGAGTCTTTTTATTCCTCTTGAATTTGTGAGTTAGAGATTTATGTTGAATAGAGTTAATTATAATTTTAAACTCCGTTAAAGGGAAAGCAATGACTCAAGATCATGAAGATGATATAATAATAATACAAGGGAACTGCTCTTGTTGGTGAAAGGAGGATGCAAGTCTCAGGAAAATGGGAGAGTTCATGAATGGGAATCTTGCTAGGAAGGTTGAGCTTGGGCCAGGCCCAGCTCAGTCTGCCCCAGTGGGATTCAACCTTCAGTTGAGCGCTTATGATTTTTTAGCCAGGCTCATGCCTGGCCCTACTTTTCAATTGGGTTGGATTTGGACTTTAGGTACTTGGCCTTATGTAGCCCAATTAAGTTTTCTGCTTACATATTATCATACTCATCTTCAATGTATCTATACAAGAAAAATCTATTTATATTATCTGTAGTGCCACACTAAAGCGAATTCTCTTGCTATTGTGCATAATATTGAAATTGATCATATAAGATAGTGAATCTCTTGCATTCTTATTGGTAGAGAACTATGATACTCTCTATATGTTACAAGAACGAACTAACATATGGGTTTAGTTAAATAGTATATACCCTTTCCCCTGGACACGATAAACAATTCTTCTGTAAGACATGGACATGGACTTTGCCCTCTTTTTGTTTATATATGTGGGCTTAATTGATTTAAAATATATATTATCTTAAATTTTATTTACTTATTATGTTAGGGTGTGGCCTGGCATGAGCCCGTCCCACTTATTTCAAATATGATCTTGTGATGCTTGAATTGCCTTACGACAACCCGTCATACATTATATAAATATAATTGCTACATATAGAGTTTTAGAAAGGTGATTCATGCTAGTTTGTGTGAATAAGACATCTTAACCAATCTCACCTTAATGAGTGGGGGGTCTTAACCAATCTCAGTAGAGTAGAGCAAATATCACCTATTAAAGAAACACCATCTCTTCTTAGTGTGTACCAGCACACTTGAAGAAAATACCATCCCTTCTCAGTGTGCGATGCTTTGTTTTATCTTCTGATTATGAAAAGCTTTGTTACTGCAATGCAATTCCTTGATGACTATTGAGTATGAAACTATAAGTAGCCAATGTGGAAGTAGATCCCAAAGAGGTCTTGAATATTGAATTAACTGATGAAGATCTATTGTTAGGTTCTAAACTTCACACTGGGCCTTTATGAGTCACTGGTAATCTAGAAGACGTCTACATGTCAATCACATCATGCTTGATTGTGGGTTTGCTTGAAATCTGTTACTACTAAGGAAATTAAGAAGGTCGGAGAATAGTGTGAGGAACCTCACAACTAGTAACATAGTTTATTCAAGGTTTTAACCAAACAGTACAAACCCGGTTTTTTAGAACACTGTTGAAAACTATCTTAATCAGTTGACTTGCCGAGGAAACTTTAAGTTTCTTGATCGGAGGTTAGACAAAGGTAAGGAGCATGGTCATGGTAATAAGGAAACCATGTGATGGAGTCATCCGTGACATTACAATACTCGGCAACCCGGTCATCAAGTGCTTAGTCTCAAGGGTTCAAGGTCCAACAATAATGTCAAGCCTAAAATTATTGAAGGAAAGGCTTGAGAAGGAGTATTCCTTTCCTAAAGTGGGGGTCAAATACTTTCTCAAAGGATTGCTTGAAATGAAATTGATTCATCGAGTGAAATTACTAAGAGAAATGATGATGCTCGATATTGCAAATGCCATCGCATACCTGGTCATACTTGGCAAGAATGTTTCGTCTTCAAAGACAAAGCTCAAGAGATGATGGAGGATGGAACAATCGACTCAAAGTGTTCTCAAGACCTTCAGGAAAGGAAAACAGATAGTCAATATGATAGCGGTTAGTCAACCGGATGTGGAAGCGTCATGCTTAGGGTAAACTTCCTTAGAGTTGTCACCTATGCAGTTTCTTATTTATCGCCGTCAATATCGCCCTATGGAGCTTTCACTTTCACCCGCTCCTTCCCTAAAGGTCCAAGAACTGGTTCACTCAAACCTTGTGGGAGAACTGCCTTCCCCTTCTACCCCACCAAATGTATGTGATGGGTCAGCTCGACCCTTACTCCATTCCCTTTTTTCACACTGTCAGCAAGTCGATCACCATTGTCTCGAGCAAAGCACTGCTTGTTGAAGAAACCATTGATAAAGGGAAGAGACACGATAAGATGAATACACAGAGAGAATACAAGAGAGAAAAAAAAGAGAAAAAGCATGATCGGAAAGAACAAGATAAGCAACATCGTTTCCAATTCCTTTTAACAAGGTGGGGCACTGGGTAAGCCTAGTGACCCAAAATCTCTCCCCACTATCTCCACAATGCGTATCATGACATATTGTATGAACACTATCAATAAAAAAATTGTTTATCATTATTTATATACAATTATCATTTACTCAGATAGGGACTTTCTTTTAATTAGGCGTATTCGTAGATGGAATTAACAAGGGGAAGACTGCTCCTTCAAAGGTGGTTTTATGATTCCCTTCCTGAGAGATTAGTGATATTTGCTCTACTCTATTGAGATTGGCCAAGGCACCAAACAGGACAAACCCCTTGGAAGTATGCTAACCCACCATTTATATAATACATATAAATGTGATTATGGTATGCTAAATTACTAATGGGTGATATTTGCTCTACTCTATTGAGATTGGTCAAGACACCCTACTCAGTGAGATGAGATTGGTTAAGATGCCCTACTCAGAGAGACTAGCACGGGTCATCTTTCTATAAATCTGAATGTTGTAATCAAAATTCAATCAAGAAATTATTTTTATATAATGTACGACGGGTTGTCATGGCAATTTGTGTGTCCACAAATCTTTATAAATCCAAGTCTAACTTGTATGAGTCAGACTTAGGCCAAGAAGAAACAGTTTAGGGTTGAGAGGGAGGCGGGGAATGAATGCCAAGGGAAAGAAAGTAAATTCATCCTTTGACCATTAGGATTTAGATAAAGGGTAAGATCAGGCCTTTTAAAAAAATGTAGAAATTTTCAGGATAATACGTAGTTATGAAGGCTGATCTTAGGGGAATGTCAAAGTATGCATCCTTCTCTTCTTTTTTCTTTTCTGGTGGTTTGGTGTGGGTGGTTTTCCCCCTTTTTCCCGTCTTTATCGGTTGTTTCTTTTCTGTTCTTTCGTTTCATTTTTTCTGGGAAAGCAGATGGATAAGGCTTGATGGTATTTGTTAATTTATATTAAATATATTGGAACGGAATTTTCGTTTTCCTTGCTACCCAACAACTGCTATTTCTAAGTTGCCGACAAAATATCCTTCTTCAATATCGATGGTTGAATATGCTACTTTTTGTTGTTGTAATCTTGTAAAATTGTTCTCGAACATGATTTTCTGGTGTAATTGCTACTCAGTATTCAGTTATGACTTATGAGGTAATTGAAAGTAATGAAGTAGAACTCTATATCACAACTGCGTGAAAGAAAAGTGAGCCAATAGAACTAACTAGTTGGAAAAGCAATTGTTGAAATATATGACTTATCAGGTCTATGGCCTCATTTGACAAATCAGCTTTTCGATTACCATCTAACATGTCTACTTGGTCCATCTTGAACATGATTTTGCTGTTGTACTTGCTACTCAGTTATGAAGTATTGAAAGTAGAACTATATATTACAACTGCGTGAAAGAAAAATGAGCCAATGGAAAAGCTAGTTGGAAAAGCAATTGTTGCAATATATGACTTACAGATCTATAGACACATTTGACAAATCAGCTTCTCGATTACTGTCTAACTTGTCTACTTAGTCCATCTCGAACATGATTTTGCTGTTGTACTTGCTTCTCGGTTATGAAGTACATTGAAAGTATGAAAGTAGAACTATATGTTATAACTATGTGAAAGAAAAATGAGAGCCTACAGCATGGCCAATTGGAAAAATAATTGTTGAATATATTACTTATCAGGTCCATACTCACATTTGACAATTTAGATTTTTGATTGCCATCTAACCTGTCTACTTAATCCATCTTGTTAAGGCAGCGAGCTATCTATGAGAGCATTCTTAACTGTTCTCCTGTTCTCTTGAATGCATGTTATCTGTCCGGCTATTCAAGCCTATCATAGTTTTTCTTCTTTTGCTTGTACTTTTTGGGGCTACAGAGCTTATTATAAATTAGCCCTTGTGTATTAGAGGATTATATGGTCTCTCATCAATTTCATAGTTCTAGGGATTAGCCAAATTGATGCATATCTTATTTCTTGTTTGTGCTCTGTTATTCCTGTTAATGTGGATTGGATCTGCGCAGGGGGGGTCACTTCTGAATGGTTTACTCTTGAGTCATTACTCCTCACCCTGTGCATGACTGCGGCAGCTCTGTCATTTGTTAATGATCGAACAACAAAGAATGCTCGAAGGATGTTCCACGCGAGTCTTCTGTATCTCCCAGTTTTCATGGCTGGACTGCTTTTGCATCGTCTGCCCAATGGCCATCAAGAATCCATGTTGGCTGGCCTGAGTGGGGCTGAAGAAGAGCAATTGATCTCTGATATTGAAGGAGTGCTTGGTGATGAGAGTAGGGGTCATCACCATGGACAAGTGAGAGATCTGACTCGTGCTCAAGCCCGCCCACCTGTTGCATTTGCCTCGGTTGCCCCCTTTCCATTCTTGCCTGCTCCTTTGTATGTTTCCCCAGATTCATGAGCTGTGCTTACAACCGTATGTTATTTTCAGCTTCTCATAGCAGTTGTCTTTATATTATCCAGTTCAGAACTTGCAGGTTTTTTTTCCCCAAACAATTCTTTGATGTAATTGAGCCTTGGGCTTTCACTGGCTGTTTTGTTTGAGCCCAAAATGTAAAATAAGTTGAAAGTAAGTGCCTTAAACTGTGGGCGTCTCCAATACCTTCTCTCTTTTCTTTTCATTCTTTTTCTTTTTCTGATCTTTTGAGTGTATCATAGTGCCAACTATGAGCTGATGCCTGGGAATGGGGTTGGCCTTTGTTATTTGGATACAAATTATGTTGGGGGAGAAACCCATCTATAAATTATATCAATAAAACTAGAAAATATCTCATAGCACTATTGTGTTACAGTGCCTATGCAATGTCTATGAGAATGCAATAATCAGTTTGGCAACACATGTTACTCTAGCTATAAGAACAGATGCACTAACTGGGTACGTACGCATGCTGTAAGTTCACTCTTTTATCGTTAAGATTTGTGGGAAGCCATGATGTCATTTCCTTTCTTTTTATAAGATGCCTTTTGGTGAGTTTTTCCCATATGGTTTCTTCTCTCCAGAAAATGTAGATATGGTTTATCTGAGGGCCTGTTTGGTTCGTCGGAAGTGGGAGGAAAAGGTCAAAGTGGGAAATGAGAAAGAAAATGAGAGAAAAAGGTAAGAAATTGAGATTTGTGCATTTCACTTTTCCGATGTTTGGTTGTAATGAGGAAGTGTAAGCGAAAAAATATAGTGTTTTCGGCGTTTGATTAGTAATGCGAAAGTGGAAAGTTGATCGCAAAGTTCACCATAAAATAATATTATCTCTCACAAGCCTATTTAATGGGACATTGATGGTAGTACCACTTTATCTGTGTTTTGTTGTCTTGTCATATATCATGTGTATGTAGAGAGATAGACTTGTGTCCTTCGAAAAAGATTTGAGCCCTTATCCTTCCAACTCAAATACAACCCTCCGACTTTCGAATAAAAGATCCATTCCGTTTAAGCTGATCTATGTTATTTCAAGTATCTATAAATCAAAAATAAAAAATCAAGTGTTTTGAATACTTTTTGCGCATTCATCTAGTAAGGAAAAAACAGATGGCCTAAATAATGAGTTGGTTAGTTTAACGGTGTAAAACATTTGAAACCTAACAAAAACTGGTTTGTAGGGGTTTTTAAATGTTTAGATCATAATTAAATGACCGGATCGAGAATTTGTATGTCTAAAGACAGATTAAACAACTCACTACTTTGCCGTCCATTTTGCGCCGCTTGATGGATAAGCAAAAATTATTAAAAACACTTGATTTTTGGTCTACAGATACTTGAATAATATAGATCTAACTTCAACAGAGTGGATCGTATATTCGAATGATAGAGGGTAGTATTTGAGTTGGAAGGATTCGAGTCAAATCCTTTTGGAAGGACACAAGTCTACCCCTCTCTATATATAAGCTGGATTAAAGAATATCTGTTACCATGATCTCTTAACCCCGTTCACACCCATTTCCCGTTCACACCACCAATAAGTTCTGCTCCTTGCGATTGCATTCATACTGAAAAGAATAACTGCCGATGATATTGGCGAATTGAAAAAGGAAAGAACAACCAACAGCCGCAACTTTTATCAACCCTTGAGATTTAGATAATTTCTTTCTTGTTAGGAGCAACATATGTTTTAGCTTTTAAATTATCCCTGAATTTTTTTCTTTCATACTTTTTACCTTTAACAAACTTTATCTTTAATCCTTTTGCTTCTTCAAACAAAACAAAAAAAACTCTTTAATTTCTATGCCTCTCCCCTTGATAGTTTTCAACCAAAAAACTTCTAATTTAGTATGATAATCTATTTTATCCTATTACCATCCTAACATAATAGCTTTTTTTTGTCTTATCAGAATCCTAATTATAAATCGAGATTCAAATATAAAGTCTTCAATTAATTGCTTTCTAATTTAATGATCTATTTTATAATGGAATATTTCACTGCAACCATTTACTTTGCTTCATAATTAAGAGAAAAAAAACTTAACGTCATAATATAATTCACTACCGCCTCATTCAAGTCAGCATAAACTGATTCTTCATAATCACCACTTGTTTATATATTTTCGTTTCTTATTTTATGCTTCCCATTGTCCTTGACGTTGCTCTCCCCGCAAATTTGACACCGACGCAGACTAATTCGCTGGTCGACCTGCCGATTAGGTTGCTGTTCTCATAAAATACACTATTTAGCGACAATGATCGCAATCCTCACAAAAATATCATGTTTCTGAGTCTTTAAATGATTGCAATCATGATCGCAGTCCTCATTATTAGCATTGCGATCATGATCACAGTATTCACAAAAAATGTCATATATAGGATTTTTTATGAGGACTGCAACCATAATTGCATTCCTCAGAAAATGTCTTATTTTGTGATTTTGTGAGGACCGCGATCATGATCGTAATCATCACAAAATTTCTTATTTCTTAGTCAGTCCTCACAGAATTCATCACGATCACGAACAAAACGAGATATGCAAAAAGATTGATCCCAAAAAAAAATTCCTGGGCTCCGTCCCAACCCCGGGAGGGGGCTTCCCCCTTCCAACCCCCAGACGACTTGACCGCGCAGATCGACTATCGAATTGCTCTGCGTCGGAGGCAAAGTTGAAGGGTGAGCAATGTCAGGTGCAATAGAGAAAGGCAAAATAAAAAATGAAAATATACAAACAAGTGGTAGTTGGAAGGAATCATTTTTGCTAACGTATATGAGCTGTAGCGAATCAAATTATGATGCTGAGTTTTTTTTCCAATAATGAAGCAAAGTAGGTGGCTTTAGCGAAATATTCCAAGAAACAACTATGGAGAAAAAAATACAAAAGAAACAGAGAAATGAAAGAGAAAATTTTAGGAAAACGAAAAATAAAGAATTAACAACGAAGTAGAACATAATAACATAAAATAGAAAATAAAAGGAAAAAATACGAGAAACATAAATGAATCAAAAAAAATAGCAATACAGAAAAACTAGAAAGTTTAATACAAAAAAGAGAGAATGACAAGTGAAAATATACTACAAAAAAGAAAGAGGAAAATAAAAAAAATCAATAATAAAAATATTCAAGTATAAAAAAGAAAATCAATTTTTTGGAAGATAAAGTAAACAAAGAATAGAAAAAGAAAAAGAAAAAAGAAATGAAGGAATCAAAAAGAGAAAAATCTTCACCAAAAAGCACTAAAAGAAGTAAGTATAAGGTGAATAGAATTTGAAAAAACAAAAAAAAAAAATGGAAAAAGAATATAAAAAGTAACATGATGTAAAATAGAAACATATAGAAGGAAAGCAAAATAAAATGATTTAATAGAAATAAAAAATATTTAAAAATTATAAAAACCTACAGAAAAGAAATGAATGAATTTGCAAAATAAAGTAGAAGAGTGGGTAAAAGAAAGAACATAAAAAAAGAAAAAAAATATGGAAAGCTAATAAAAGTAAAACATTAAAAAAAAGTAGCAAAAAATCTAAGACATTAAAAATCAATAGCCAAAAAAGTTGAAAAAGAAAGAAAAATGGAAGTAGTAAAAAAAAAATGAATAACTTGGAAAAATAAACATAAAGAATATGAAAACTGAAGTTTTGTAAAAAAAAAAAAAAGATAATATTTGAAATAGTTTAGCCAAAGCAATGGTAATAAAATATAAATAAGAAACATTTGTTAGAAAAAAATATAAATATAAAGGAAAAAGTTAAGAAGTAGATGAAAAAAGGAAAGAAAGCTTGAAAAAGTAAAATAAATATACAATAATATTTTATAAGAGAAAATTTTGAAAGCAAGCAAAAAAATTTGGAGAAAAGACGAAAAAAGTTTAAAAAAGAAAGAAAGAAGGAATTTGGAAAAAGAAGAATAATTCAAAAAAGAAAGAAAAGATGAAGCAAAAATAAAGAGTAAAGTCACGAAAAGAAAGGAAAAAAAAGAAAGCATGGGAAGGAATTTTGAAAAGAAATATATAAGAAAAAAGAATTTCAAAGAAAAATGTTGAAAAGGAAGAAGAATCCAAGCAAATAATACAAAAATTAAGATAACATGAAAAAGGGCATCGAAACAAATAAATAAAAAAGATAAATATATAGGTAAAGGAGATAATGAAAGAAAAATAAACTCAACAAAAATAAACAAAGAAGGAACTAGAAAAGAAGAAAAAAAGAAAATTCTGATAAATAATGAAAAAGAATTAAAGATGAATGAAATAGAATATGAATAAAGAAAGAAAAAAATTGAAAAACAGAATAGAAAAAAACATAATAAAAAGAAAAGGAAAAAAAGAAAATCCAAGGAAGAAAAAAACTAAAGAAGGATCATTGAAAGGAAAGAAAAGAGTACCAAATTTGGAAAAGAACAAATAACCAATCAACAAAAAAGTAGGATTAAAAAAGGGAAAAGAGAAAGAATTAGAAACAGAAAAAAGATAAAATTTTGATAAATTACTGTTAAAGTAGTATCAGAGAGTTGATTGGAGATCTTTCTCCTTCAATTATATTTATAGATACAAAAAGTCTAAATCTACTCCTATTCCTATTCTACTCCTAATACAACTCATATATCACTCCTAAACAAATCATATTTCTTAACACTCGCTCAAGCTGGAGCATATACATCATACATGACCAGCTTGTAACAAATAAAATCTACTCTTATTTTACCAAGTGGTTGGTAAAAATATCTGCTAACTAGTGTTCCTGGTGATACATGCTTCACCACAAGGATCTTATTCTCAAGCTTCTTGTGAAATATGTGATAATCAACCTTAATGTGTTTGGTTCTCTCATGGAACACATCATTTTCAGCA
Organism: Agave tequilana; assembly: GCA_038442645.1. Taxonomy (NCBI): domain Eukaryota; kingdom Viridiplantae; phylum Streptophyta; class Magnoliopsida; order Asparagales; family Asparagaceae; genus Agave; species Agave tequilana. The sequence continues at coordinate 12,314 of JAVJIF010018199.1, forward strand.
ATGTGTGTTGCTGCCTTATTGTCATCATATAGTCTCATCAGACACTTTGGGAAAAAATCAATCTATGTCAATAAAACTTTGATCAAATTAGCTCTAGTATCACATTTGTCATTGCCATGTACTCCGACTTTATACTGGACCGAGAGACCACACGCCGTTTCTTTCTTTTTCATGACACAAAAATCTCCTCCAAGAAAACACAATATCCTGTGATCGACCACCTATCAAAAGGGCAACCTACCCTATCTGCATCTGAGAAACCTGCTACTCTAGTGTGTATATAATCTGAATAGAGAAGTCAACTCACTCAAGCTTTCTTCAGATACCTTAAAATCCTCATTACCGCCTCCAAATGAGTAGTCCTCGGAATTGACAAATATAAAAACTGATTGATCACGTTGACTATGAATGTGATGTCCAGTCTGATCATCATCAGATAGATTAGTTTTCCTACCAATCTCTTGTATTGCCCAGCATCCTTAAGAAACTCCTCCGATCTAGTAGCAGTTTTGTGTTCACATCTATTGGATAATCAATACTACTGCATCCTAAGAACTCAGCCTTTGAAAGCAAGTCAAGCACATACTTTCTCTATGACAGAAGAGTGCCTTTCTTAGACCCGGCCACCTCATTGTCTAAGAAATATTTCAGGGATTCAAGATCTTTGGTCTGAAACTCCTTCTGCAAGCACTTCTTTAGGCTATCAATACCCTCAGTGTTATCTCTTGTGATCACAATATCATCTACATATACAACTAGTAAGATCCTCTTCCCATGCTGTATTCGCCAAAATACATAGTGGTCTTTCTCTATCCGATAGAGACCAAACTCTTGAATTACTGATGCAAAACGTCTAAACCATGCTCTCAAAGACTATTTCAGATAGTAGAATAACTTCTTCAACATGCAAACTTTCGCACCTTCCACTGAGCAATAAAGCCTGATGGTTACTCCACTTCTCATCAAGAATAGTATTGAGAAATATATTTTTGATGTCCAACTCATGAAGTGGCAGGGGTACATCGCCGCTAATGACACCAGGATTTTGTACAGATGTCATCTTCATGATGGGAGAGAATATATCTACTTAATCCAATCTACATACTTGTGAGTATCTCTCACGCCCACTAACCAAAATGCACTAACGCGGGGACGCGACGAGAGTCGGCGACATATTTTTCTTTTCAAAATACATTAAACCTCAGCACATGAAATTAAAATATACTAATCATAATAGTTTCCAGCCTTATTACACAAGTATTAAAGTATCACAAAAGTCATGATTTGTTACAATCAAAATGAAACAAAACAATTAAACAAAGGTCCTCACGAATGGAAATGAAGGAAGATAGATCCACTATTAGAGCTCAGCAATATGTTGCAAGTACTCTCGATCCTGCAGAGTCTCTGAATCTGGATCTAAGTATGCAAACTCAAGATCATCAGAAAGCAATCAGTGAGTGATAAAATGAAGGAAACAATTGTAGCATAGTACAAGTAAAATAACAATGCAATATATCATGGTTATATCATAAGTAAAGTAACAATCCTTATAAAACTGGATTATGATGATAGGATTTCATATGTCAAGAATTTATCAATGTTTATTTGTTATTAAAGTGTCATTATTTGAATTGGTTGGTGGAGAGGTGATTTGTTTTTTTTTTTTTTGGAGAATGTAAATTTTATTTATCAAAACTGAATGTAAGCCAAACCGGCAATACAGTATAACCTCCCCTAACTGACAATTCCTGTCACGCTAACCCATTACAATGTATCCCTACAATCCAAATCAAAGACCTATAAGTCGACTATAAAATATATCAGTCGACTAGGAATGTAGTCGACTAATCACAATTACAAGTCGACTAGAAAGTTGATCTGAATGAAGCTTCTTCTCTGTTTCTGCGATAGTCGACTAATTCAGAAAAATTAGTCGACTATACCTGCACCAAGTCGACTAGGCTAGAGAGCCTAGTCGACTATACCTGAACCAAGTCGACTAACCACAAAGTTAAGTCGACTGAAAAATAGATCTGGATGTATCCTTCCTCTCTGTTGCCACAGGAGTCGACTGACCCAAAAAGGCTAGTCGACTATACTTGAATATAGTCGACTAGTAACACCTACTAGTCAACTAAGTCTGCTGTCAATCCTTCTTTTCTGTCATAACTCCCAGATCTCTCAGAACTCCACAGTGGCATTTGGATCCAAATTGAATATAGTTCTATAGATATGCAGCTTGATCTTGAAGACGGTAGAAACCACCTCCTGTGTCTGGCCTTCAAAAATTTTCCTATTGCGGGAATTCCACAGATGATAAATAGTACAAGCAAGGGCCACTTTTTTAGCTTTTGCTTTGCCACTGGATCCTTTTGCCTCCTTCTTTATCCACTTAAGAGCACTAGAGATAGTCGACATCTCCCGAGAGATACCCAACCAGTCTCTAATGCATCTCCAAACCGTAGCAGAGAAGGAACATTGAAAGAATAGATGATCAGCCGATTTCTTATTACGAAAACAGAGTACACATGATTCCTCAGCCTGAAGAAAGGTCAATCTATCTTTTGTAGGTAGCCTCTTCCGTGCTGCAAGCCAAAGAGTAAAAGCATGCTTTGGTGTGACATACGAATTCCAAACTGAGCTTGGCCAAGATAGCCTGGAAACCTTATATCGAAAAAACTCATATCCGAGCGATATACACATGCGCTCACCTACCACCCAAGAGGATAATCTCCTCTTTGCCGCCTCAACGGACCCTTCTACAAGGCATATCTTATCACGAATTGCAACTAGCCTCTTGAGCAATGGCGAGTCATCCCTTATACACGTCCAGTCCCAAGCAGAGATATCCCCTTTAAAATAGATATGATGCACCCAACGCACCCATAAAGTGTCCTTTTTCTTGTGGATGTTCCAAAAGGATTTTGCTAGCAGGGAATCATTCCAAGCTTTTAGATCTCGGAATCCCAATCCACCTTCCGATTTAGGCAGGCACATGGATTTCCAAGAAACCGGATGATGTCTCTTATGCCACAAGAAATTCCTGCACAGCCGAGTTACCCTTTCTATGATAGCACCCGGGACCGGAAAAATAGATAGCCAGAAGCACTCCACTCCTTGTAGCACTGATCTGATAAGCTCAGCTCTACCCGCAAAAGAAAGGATAGAAGCCATCCAAGAGTTGATATACATAGTAATTTTATCAACAAAAGGTGCAAAATGATTCAACTGCAGTCTCTGAGCCGCCAACGGGACACCGAGATAACGGAAAGGCATCACACCAACAGGGATACCAGTCAACTGCCTCAATTGAATAAGTTCCTCTCCATATACACCCGCCGTAAAAAGGCTTGACTTGAGCAAATTAGCGCACAAGCCCGATTTCAATCCAAAATCCTTGAGGCTATCCATAATAATACTGACAGAAGGAATGTCTCCTCTAGCCATGAGCATGAGATCATCAGCAAAAGCCAGGTGTGATAACCTAAGCTTTCCACACCTAGGGTGGAATTTGAATCCCAACCTATTTGTATTCAGTTTAAGACTTCTCGACAGATATTCAATGCATAGAAGAAAAAGAAAAGGAGACAAAGGATCACCCTGTCGCAATCCCTTCTTCCCATTGAACATCCCCCATATCCCTCCATATACTATTGTGTGCTGTTGTTTGAAATTGACAGCTTGAGATATTGTATTTGATATAGGTGGGTTTCCTATATACCCGGAACCACAACTCATGTTCTTGATGCTGAATCAGGATGTACCGCTAGGAAATCACAATATAAATAATATAAACAAAGCGAGATGTCAGTCATTCCCGGGAACCCTGCGGTGGAACCCTCTTTTGATTGCACATCCTGTATCTTAGATTCACTAAAAATACAGACTTTGTCTCATTTATCATTTTTTCCCTCCCTACTGTAAGTTATTTTGTGTCCATGTCACTTAGATCACTGATACTGGTCAATAACAATGTTTATAACAATATACAATTTAACAACATTCTCAGTAATTTTGGTAACACCAACTGTATTAATATTAGGAATATTCATGTATAATGTACCGAATCTTCCAAGTAAAGACATGATAATGTTCAAGATTACTAATTCCATTTTTTGGAATTTTCACTAATTATGGTTATTTTTCAGTATTTTCTATAGAACAAACAATTAATTATTTAAAACTATGATTTTCAAGAATTTATATGTATATTCACTTAAAACATTTATAATTTTATGCAGTCACAACTCAGGGCAAAATATTAATCCTTTGAATAAGAAATTCAGTCATGAATATTTACAATTCTCTAAATACTTTCACATGCTAGAGAGTTAAATAAACAATTTTAAATAAACTAAACATTAAATATATGAATTTACAAAATGAATTAGTTACCAGAATAAAATATAATTTGTTATAGTGAGAAAATACTCACACTTAATATATTTAAAGAGACTTAACAAAACACGAACCAAACATTAAATAATACAATTAATTAATTTAACATAATAATACATAATTTAAAGAGGGTAAAAACACTCACCAATTGAATAAATACAATTAATTTATTACAATAATACATGATTTATTTTAAAGAGAGTAAAACACTCACCTGAGTTTGCCTACGAGTCTGGATATCGGATAGTTTTGGGAATCTACATTCAATTAATTGGAGTCAGACAATTATTAGAATTAGCATATTAATTTAAAAATTGAGGATAAGGTTTGACTTTACTATCCGTGTGATATTTGTAGATGCATAGCTCATTCTTCAACGGTTCCAGCGCCTTTAAAAATGCATGAATCAGAGTCCAAACGGATAAGATACAACCAAAATTCAAATACGATACTTAACGGGCCAGGACTGTCGAAAGCGGGTCGGGTTCTGGTTTGGTTCTAATGACTAAAATCCAACTTCTTTATAAGTGGATTTGGGTTTGGAGTTAGAACGGGTCAGGTACTAACGGGCCAGGTTCTGGAAAACCCAAAAGAGGAGAGAGTGGGAGAGAAGGTGACAACGGCGGTTGGTGAGCGGTCTCGGCGGCGCTCGAGCGGAGGCGCGATGGCTCGACGACGTGGGGGATGCAATGGAGAAGGAGGAGGAGAAGAATAAGAAGAAGGTGGAGGTGGTTGGTTTGGTGGTGGCATACAGGAGAAGGAAGGAGAGAGGGTGACAGGGAGACGATGGTGGCGGGATACTGCAGCTCGAGAACATAGAGGAGGAGAGCTCGGTGGAGGCATGTGGAGGAAGAGAGGAAGAGGGGAAGGAGAGATGTAATATCCCTAATATATAATATATAATTTGATATGTATAATAATATTTTAACATGTATATATGATTTGTATTACGAGTTAATATTATTTTATATAGGTTTTGATAACTGGTTATTATCGATTTCTATTGTTATTACTAATTATTCTAAATAGTTATTAATATGTAATTGTTACTGACTATTAATGTTGGTATTATTATTACTACTACTATTAGTATTGTTATTATTATTGTGGTTGTTATTATTATTATTAATAATTATTACTATTTCTATTAATATTATTTTACCATTTGTGTCAGTAGCATTATTCCTATTTATTTCTTTTCCCTATTAGCCCACATCTTTTGCATTTATGTCTTGAGCCATGTAAACTCAAATCAAAACTCATCTTCAAATCCCCAAATCCATTATCCATAACCCGAAACTCAATAACTCAATCTACCCCTATATATGATCATCTTATTTAACCTTAACTATAATCTTATTTTTCTCCTTCTTCCAATTGTCGAGCCCACTCCCTGCCGCCACCAGCGCAGCCTTGCCCGGGCTCCCTCTCCTCTCCCATCTGAGATTCCCTCCTGCGCAATCCCCTGCTGCATAGCCCATGCCGAGCTCTCCACTAACTCTAGCACCCCACCTTACATGTCTCCACCCTTACACTCATCTTCATTAGCATGACCAGCACCATGCTTTCCCTTCTCCTCTCCTATCTGAGCTTCCCCCCAACCATTGAGAACCCAACTCCACACCCCTCTCCACCGAATCCCCATGGCTCCACTACTCCATGGCACCCTCCTCTCCTCCACCTCGAAGCTCCGCCGGAGCACCCCAAATCCGCCCAACCTTTGACAGCCTCTTCGATTGCCATGGCTGCCCACACCAACGCACAGCGCCCAGGCCCCCAGTAACCCACTTGCTGCCTCTCTTCTCCTTTCCGACCTCACCAGTGGAGGCCTTCATTACCATCTAGGCCGAGCCTCTTCCTCCCCAGCGAGCTGTGCGAGCAGCCCGATGTTCTTCGTGGGCACTCCGGCGAGCCGTCGACCCCCTCTGCGGCCTCTGCCTCTGCCATCGCTGATCTCCATTGCCGAGCCCATCTCCTTGGCCGTGCTTCTCCATCTCTCTCTCAGGTTTCCTTCTCTCTCTTTGTAATTTATATGTGGGTGTATGTTTATATTAATGTGCAATTATATAAGAGTATTAGTTTGTGTAAATGTGCATGGTATGTATGTAAATGTGTAGATACTGTGCATGAAATGTATGTTTGTGTAGGACACACACACACACATATGTATGTATATATGTTATTATTCTCTTTTGGTGTGTGTGTGTATGTATGTATGTATATATGGATGTGTATATACTAGTATATGTTTGTATTGTGTATGTGTAAGCATGTATTTAAGTTTATTGTAAGTGTTTGGTTGCGTGCTACATCATTGCAAACTCGCTCATGCGATCTGGACCACCTATTAACAGAGACCCGGATCCGATTCAGAATTGTGCTCGTTATGGACCCGATAGCCTGGCGATTTGAAGACCGACCCATGGGATGATTCGGAGATCCATACCGGTTAATGCAGTGCAGACTAGATGACGATTCGGATCCAAAATCGCATCATTTCATGTCAGTGTTTACTTTTGCATTATTGTTAATTAATGTTATCTTATATTTAATTATTACCATATTTGAATATTATTTGTACATGTTATTATTGTTCTTGATCATGCTCACCTAGATCACATCTATATCAGAGTAGTAGTGCTTGAGACTTGAATGGACTCGATATGTTGTCAAATGGATATGTGGAGTTAGTTGTTCAGTAGTTAATACTTGGACCCATTAATGAATTTAATTGGAATAAAGCTTGATTCTTGGTTGGAACAATCAAATTATTGAAATAATAGATCTTAAAAATATGCAATGGACTATCAGACTTGTAATTGTTATACCAAGAGAGAATTTAGATACTTATAGATATTAGATTAGATATATCTTGGACCGTGACTCGACCTGATTTTAGGACTGGTTTAATTGTAGTGGTGAATAAATGATAGATTTATGTGTAATTAATTATCAGATATTTATTTGATGATATTTCAAATAGGAATTCATTTGGACAATGAGGATGGATTAAATAGGATGTTACTTTTTTTATAAGATTGATTTTCCTTGATGCTTGAATTTATATATGGATCTAGAGTTCAACTTGAGATTTACATAGGATTTTGATTCACATTTAGATGAGACTGTCTATTGAGCAGTATCCGAACTTGTTATTGTATAAATTCATATTACTGAAAGTTGTTGAAAAATATTGTCAGACCATAACATACGCATTGTTCTATTGTTTTACCGTTTGCACGGTAATATTATTCACATTGTTATTGTTACCATCATTGGCATTGTTACTATCATCGTATCGTTTTAGTAATTGAAATAATATAGATATTGGTTGATCTAAATAATAATATAATTGAACAACTTACACTGAGATTAGAGAAATTGATAGAGGAGACAATGTCTATATTTGAGCAGACCTAGGATATAGGTTGCACAGTTGAGATACGTTCCACTGCAGGGTTCCGGGAGATGACGATATCCCATATTATTTCCATTGTTATTGTCATTGACTACTTAGTAGTAAGACCTGATTTAGTGCCAGGTGATTGAGCCGTGGTTCTGGGTATGTACGGAACCCACCTAAAGTATGGACAACGTCCCTTCCTATCAGTTTCAATAACTTAGGACTCTGATTGACACGTGTAGTAGACGTAGTATGGGATGCAACTACTGCATGTGCTAATTGGTGTTCGCTGACATAATTAATAATGATAAACTATTTATTGTATACTATGACTGATTGTATCCACTTGATATATAGACTGTGATAGACACCTGACTTTCCTACATGGTTTTAGAGTAGTCTGTTATCATTATTGTTTAATCATATGCTTATAGTGTTCTTCATGCTTGACTGTTTTATTATTATATTGTATACCATTACTTTATATGCACATGCACCTTCTCTTTTATTTTACACACTCATTGGGTCACTTTTTGACGACCCTGGATTTGCACGTCCAGATATTGAATGTTTATTTCTTTGATGAGGTGTTCGTTGAGATCGTATGCTTTGCGAGGAGCTGGGGTTTCTCTCTACTTTTTGGTATTTATGTCTTCCCTTTTTATTCATGTTCTGTAGTCTCCTTACTTCCATATATATCTGACTCATCATTACTCTATTTCGTGTTTATTGTTATCATGCGTGGACATTTATATGTATTATTGCAGTATATTGTTCTTATTTATTAGATTTTTTATATAGCTTGTTCAGGTTACTCTAAACTTAGCGTGTACACATGGGGTATTCTCCTCACGTATATATGTCACCGACTCTCGTCACGACTCTGTTTTCACGTATTCTGGGAAGAGGAGCATGACAAGAGAAGAAGAAGATGGTAAAGGTCGACGGGGCTGAGCTCGGGCGGCGGCGTGCGCGGGATTCGAGCTCAAGCGACGGGTTACATCAAGGAGGAGAGTGGAGAAGGAGAGAAAGATAGTGGTCAGGTTGATGTGGCATGGGCTGTCGGGGCGTGAGCACGACGGTGGGTTCGATAAGAAATAAAGAAGGTGGATAGAGAGTGCTATAGAGAAAGGGGGAGTCAAGGGGGAGGGAGAGAGGGAGGGAGCTTAAATAGGGGGGGGGAGAGATTATTTTATTATTATTATTTTTAAAAATTCTGTGTGTATGTGTGCAGGGAATGGCTACATGGTAATTATGGGGGTTGTGCGCAAGGCATGGCTAAATGGTAATTGTATGTGCGTGTGCAGGGAATGGCTGCGTGATAATCATGGCGTATGAGTGTGGTGCCTGGGCTGCAGTTTGGGGCTCGAGGTTGATTATATTATATATTAATTTTTTTATTATTATCTATTAATTGATTTTAATAAATTATATATTATTACTTTATGTAATTTATAACTATTAATCGTTAGTACTATTATAACTATTTTATTATATGATAATGGGATTATTATTTAATTTAGAATTATGATATTATGAAATAGGAATATTACAATTTTCTTTGGCTACCATTCTTATCTTTAAGCGAGCTAGACACCCATCTGAGTTTAACTTGAAAGTGTTAACCATTTGCACCAAACGACTTTTGGGCTGCAGTTTGGGGCTCGAGGTTGATTATATTATATATTAATTTTTTTATTATTATCTATTAATTGATTTTAATAAATTATATATTATTACTTTATGTAATTTATAACTATTAATCGTTAGTACTATTATAACTATTTTATTATATGATAATGGGATTATTATTTAATATAGAATTATGATATTATGAAATAGGAATATTACAATTTTCTTTGGCTACCATTCTTATCTTTAAGCGAGCTAGAGACCCATCTGAGTTTAACTTGAAAGTGTTAACCATTTGCACCCACGACTTTTTTTCCTGGTGAAAGTAGGACCAATTCTCATGTCTTATTATACTCTAAGGCTGTCATCTCCTCCTACATCACCTAAGTCCAATTGGAATAGACAGTGTTTCTGATACATTCTTGAAAACCGAGTGAGTCTAATGAAGAAATTGATGGATGAAAAGAAGCAGATAAATGAGAATAAGAAATAAAAATGAAGAGAGGACGCTGAGTACATGTATGTTTTCCTTTTTGAAGTGCAATGAGAAGATCATCAGAAGTAGGAGTACTAGGTAATTGAGCATTGACATTCTCACTTGATTCTTTTGCAAGAGATTGGCGATGGCACAGGAGGATGAGTTGTTCGTCGTGTGTAGGTATGAAGTAGATCTTGAAATCGAAGTGAATTTATACCAGTTATATTTTCAGATGTTAACTCACCACTATTGATTAATGCCCCCTGATAGAACAAATAATTATAGTCATCCTCTAACACCAAAAGAGAAGATGTGAAAATCCCAGTTTAGACTCGAAGAAGGTTACATCAGCCAATAAGATATATATACTTATAGATGGACAAAAATATTTATAACCTTTCTGAATTCTAGAGTAACCAGGAAAAATCCCTATAAAGACTTAAAATCAAGTTTTTCTTAGGAGAGCTATGATTATGAATAAAACAGAGAGACCCAAAAAATTTTAGAGGCAGAGGAAACAAATTCATGTCTAGGTACAAGATGGAATATGGGATTTTATTTTGCAGTACATAGAATGTCATTCTATTTATCGAATAACAAGTAGTCAAAATGGTCTCACTCTAAAATTCTTTTGGTACATGTCTATGAAATAGAAGTATCCTACCAATATCAAGAAGGTGTCTATTCTTATTTCAGCTAACCAATTCTGCTGATGAGTGTAAAAATATGAAGATTGATGTGAGATTCTATTTTGTTCAAAAAAATGACTGAAGTAGTTATCCATATATTCTTTTACATTATTAGATCTCAAAATTTTAATATCAGAATTGAACTGATTCTTTATTTCTAAATAAAAAAATTTGAACATGGAAAACATTTCAGAGTAAGATTTTATTAAATATATCTATGTAACTTGAGAACAATCATCTATAAATCTAACAAAATACTTAAAATCTAGTTTTGTAGGTAATGACATGGACCCTATACATCAGAATCAACTAAATCAAATGGCTTATCAGCCCTCGTTTTGACTTGACTAGGGTTAGACACATGATGGTGCTTTTCCAACTGACAGGACTCACACTCTAAGGATGAAATCTGAGCTAAAGAGGGAACAAGATTTTGAGTAAGGTAAATAAGGGCGACCTAACCGAGTGGTATTAAAACGCTAAAGAAGTGCTGATGCAAGCCACCTGATCGAATGCTAACTCTAACTCACACAGTCCATTCCGCTCATGTCCGTGCCAATCGCCTTCCTCATCCCAAGCTGCTGATGAGAGTCATTTGCTAAAACTACAGAGTTAGAGTATGAAGCGTGAGTAAAAGAGTACATAATACTTCGGTTTCCAGTCATGTGATCACTTGCCCTTGAATTTATAACCCAAGTATGAGACATAGATAAAGAAAGCAAGAGATAGGAGTACCTGTATGAGTGAAAGTGGCAAAGAAAGATAAAGACTGAGACTGTGTGTTCAACTGCTGCTGGAACATCTGAAATTGCTCAAACTGATATCACAATTGCTCGTCATCTGGAAGAGTGATAGAGACACGTGCACTTCTCGCTGGCTTCCCTTTCAAAGGGGCACTGATGCTTTATACAACCTGACTCTTTACAATAATAGCAATACACCACAGTCATCTCCTCGTACTCCTCGAGGACCTCCTCATCCGCGTTGGTGCACCGTAGCCACCAAAGCATCCATCAGTGTAGCCCCTTATCCCTCTATCTCCATGTCGGCATGACCTCTTACGCGGCCACCATCAGTCTGCCTCCCCTGAGCTGCTAGGGCAGATCGATCTGAGACTGCGTACTAGTGTTAGATATCACATCAGAAATGACAAGTCTTCAAAAAGTGATATGTATCTAGTAGAGATCTCACAGCAGAGCTCACTATAATTTGAGGCCTAGATGAAGAATAAACAGGTCGAGAGTACCCAAGTAGGTCAGTATCATCAACCGATTCCACTAATTCTACATCTGTTTCATATCAGACGTCATCGAAAATATCTGTAGAAGCTCTTCTGTTAGACGATGGAACTCGCATAATGATTATCCATTTCTATCTAAATACATTTTTTGAGATTTTTCTAAATTTATTAAAATTTGACCGATTCTGGTGTCGGCCGGTATCACCGGAAGATTTCAGAATTTTTAATTTAAAAATTAGATTAAATTTCTTAAATCTGATTTTACTAGGCATCTTAAAATAATATTTACTATTTTTGAGATTTTTTGGAACGTTTCTGAAATAGTCGAATTTTCGCCCTATTAAAATAATAATATTATTTACCAACAATTTCTTTTCTTACTTTTTCCTTCTATACTCCTCTACTTTATACTCTCAGATATTTTAATAAATTAATTATTTAATAATAATTTTTTTTGCTATTTTCTTTTCTTTTTCCTTGTTTTTTCCCTTTTCCTTTTATTTTCCTTCTTTTCTTTCTCCCCCTTTGACTTTCCCATACAACTGCTCCTCTGCCACAGCCGCCCGCTGCCTGCAGCAGCAGCCAAGGCCTGATGGGCTGCTGCTGTAGCCCCTCTTCCCCCATTCATCATTTCATTTTCCCTTCTCCTTCTCCATTTAAACCCTTCCTTCTCCTTCCTTTCTATTTTCATTTTTCCAACACTTCAAACAAACTCACCAACTCCCTTCATCACCACCATCGCCTCCACCACCTGAGCCGCCGCCGCCGTCCCCCTAGGCCGGCGCCGCGCCCCCCACACCCCCCACTTCGTTCTCCACTTTCATCATCTCCAACCATCCCTCCACCACCTCCAATTTCATCTAAACCCACCACCACCACCTCCCTTCCTCCTCCAAAATTTACCACCACCTCCATCAAATTCACCACTCCCACCACCCCATCATCACCCCCTCCTCCTCCTCTAACTCCCCACCACCTCTAACAATCACCACAACCACCATAACCACCACCACCACTAACTACCACCACCACTCCTCCACCAACAACTTCACCATCAACCAAACTACTCCACGACCCCATCCTCCCCTCCCCTAGGGCGCGCGCCGCCCACCCTCCCCCGGCGGCGCCGCCGTCGCCGCCAGGCCGCTGGAGCCGCCGGTGGCCGGCCATCCCTCCCCTCCATTTTATTTCTTTCTTTCTTTCTTCTTTCTTCTTCTTTCCTTCTTTAACTCTTTCTTTCTTTTCTTTTCTCTTTCTTTTCCCTAAATAAACCCACATATACCCATTCCCTAAAATACCCTCCATCTCACCCTCAAATTACTTTCCCATATTTACAATCAATACCCCTCCCCTTTTAATTCCTAATTCCTTTCTAAAAATACCCTATTTTCTCTCTCTCTCTCTCTCTCTCTCCTTCCTACAACTTTCTCTCTCCTTTCTTATTCCCTCTCTAATATTTATATATTTATATTTATATATTTTAATATATACATATGGGATAGTGGCTTGCTCGCACGGGTTCGCGGATTTCTCGGATTTTAACCGGTATTTCATTCCGATTTCAGGCGAGTGTTTATATTAAACTTAAAAATAACTACACTTAATTTATAGCATGATGTTGATATGTGGACATCTTATTATTACCATAACATGCCTAACACTTGCTGATATAATATTTAGTACATGATTTCTTACTATACAAACTTATAGATGGTATTGTACTTGGTATTTACCCGACACTTGACATGTTATACTTGATGCATGATTTATGGCACCGACACTTGATATATTATATTTGATACCTGATCCACGACACTTGATATCTGATACCGGTACTTGATATGTTATATTTGATACCTGATCCACGACACTTGATATTAGACACTGGTACTTGATATATGTCATACTTGTCACCTGATCCTGACCCCCGGCATATGACACATGCTAACCCTTACTATGACGTGCTTTCATGTGGTACAAGTACATCGACCTGACATCGTGACCCTTGACCGGACACTATCACCCCTGATACCTGTATTATATGGCATATTCATGACTATCACTTTTTACGGGGACTTGGCATGATTATTATATTATTACCAGACATTTGGTACTCCTGAACTCCTGTATACTTGAACCCCTGAAATAGGGAGGCTCCTGACATTACTCCTGATATTATACTCTTATTGACCCCCGTAATAGGATAACCATGGATATTAGACTTTTGTGAATACCCTGTGGACTTTATTATTTGACACTCTGTTATATTTAAACAACTTACACCAGGACGGGGAAATGATGGGTATCGATATAGCTCCAGTGTTTATGATGGCCATACATATGTTGTACAACTAATTCCTGTTGGATTCGACCTGGAGGCCACCAGGCGCTTCCGAGGGGTGTACTGGCACCCCTACCCCTTGCCTGCCTGCCAGGTGTGCTATAATCCCCTGGGTATATCCCTGTGGGGAACGGTGACACTCTATTCATATTCGGGCGTATACTAAGACCTTCGGGCATATAGTAAGTCCTGGTACCTAGCGGTACGTTTTGGCTCAGTACCGGATACTCCTGAACCGTTGTCCGGGGCATGCACGAGACCCATTTTAAACATGGTTCGTCGTTCCCCATCAATTTTCAATAACCAACCTCGCTTGACTTGCATGCGAAAGTATATGGTACGGGCCATATAATGAAACATACAAATCGAACAAGTCTTAATAATAACTTGATAATTGACTTCATGAATTTTATTGTCATCTCCATATTTATCATTTATTGTTATTATTTCATGCTTACTGATTTAATTACATAACATTTGACCTGCTACACTTGCTTTTGTTTCATGCCACATAAATTCTAATGTCATTCCCATATTTCACTATTTCTTGTGGTTATTCATGCGTATTGATTTGGGTACATTATACTTGACCTGATGCACTTGCTTTTGTTTATACTTACCATTTGGGTTCTTCTTGCACTCGCTGGGTTGCCCACTAATAACCCTAAATTTGCATGTCCAGATCTTGCAGTTTGGACCGAGGTGGACCCTTCAGCTGAGGACTAGGCCTACTTCGAAGAGCAGGCAGATCAGCCGTAGTCTTTTCCTGTCTTTCTCGCTCGCGAGATTCCCTCTTCCAGCTTATGAGTCCTTATCTTTTGTACCCTGTACTGTCTACTTTTGTCCTACCTGGTGATGTAATATTTATGTAATATTATGTCATAGTCTGTGATGACTGAGTAGTTGTCCTATTTTGTGTTGAAAAGTATAACACCACGTATTTCTACACTCTGATCCCTGTATTGTGTTGTATTGATGCTTAGTGTACATACTGTTGGCCCAAAAGATTACACTCTCTATTTATTTAAGTTTTGATGATAACAAAACCATAAAAGTTATTTGGTACTAATAAGTTGTTTAGAATGAGTTTCAGGTTTGTACTAGTCATGATGGTCTTATTAAGCATATTATAAGGATAATGGCGCTAAAAGGCAAATGACGTAAGAGGACGTTTTCATAGGAGAGAAGGCTCTAGCTCGGCAACGTGGTTCAGAGACACCTTCCTATAAAGTTTTTATATTTTTAGTTTGTTAAAGAATAGTATATACGTTTGAAGCTCAAATACACACACACAAATTCAATACGTTTGGTTTTTGATTCAATCAGTTTTGGATTTCAAGTACATATATCGGGTTTTGGATTTGAACCAGTTTTAGTTCTACAGATCTGCTTGACACCCTTTTATAGTTGTTATCATAACTTTTTATTATTATATTCAAATAACATGATTTAACTTGCATTTCAAAGATAACTTTCAGATCTAAATTTCTTATTCAATAATCATTTTCAGATTCAAATTTTAAAGATGTCAAATATTTGGTTGAACTCTGTTCTTGTTCTGAAAATAACTTACAGTTTCTGTTTTGACACCTGTCAGTGTTTTATTGATAACGTTTTAATAAAAAATGATATTGAGTTGATTTCAGTTGCATTAAAACGAAGACTTAAAGATCTACAAATTATTCTCATATACCTAATTTTGAATTCGGACGTTAAAGCCTAAAAAATGTGCTCAAAGTTGACCAATCTGCTAGATTTGCAGTAATGGCTAATTTTCTGGAGGCTGATTTTTAACATGTTTTTAAAACGTGTTTAAGTTTAAAAAATATGGTTACCTGTATTAGAGGGTCAATTTCTTCCTCTTTTATTTAGGTAAAAGTTTTCTATGTTTACTCTTCCTAAATCCTATATAAAGGGGTCATTAGGGTAGATGTTTTCACAACAACAAATTCAAAGATCAAAAGTTTTGAGTTTTCTTGAAAAAGAGCTTTGTTTAAGTTTTGGGCTATTATTTTCAAAAGTTTTCTGAAAGTTTTTGGTTCTTAAAATCTCTCTTCTATTTTTATATCACTTACAAAACCTTGAGCTTCAATCTTATATATTATTCTCTAGGGTTTTTGTAAAGAAAGTTTTCAAGAGAGAGTTTGTGGTCTTTTGATCATCCAGTGATTATTGTATTTGTGGCTCCACTACCTCTAGACTAAAGGAGTGTGATTGAGGAGTTGGGTACTCCCTAGTGGTTGTAATCCTTTGTGAAAGTTCTAGTGGATCGGAAATCCTTCTGGGTGAAGGCGGGGACGTAGAGCTGGGTGCTCGAACCTCGAAACAAATCTCTGTGTTTGCGATTAGTTTACTTGCTTCATTTACTTGCTTTATATTCATTGCAATATTTACTTGTTTCATATTCATTGCTATATTGTCGATCAATACTCTCACAACAAAATTGCATTGCGCACCTCAAACTCTTATCTAGATGAATCACGAGGAAGGAGTTCAGAGCCCTTCACAGGGTATTCAGCTTCTAGTCTTGTTTCGGGTTATCATTACATCATAACTTTTAAATTTGTGCATTGATTAGCATTATCACCTATTCACCCCCCTCTAGGTGATTTCAATTGGTATCAGAGCCTACGCTCCTGATATTAGGTTTAACCACCTAGGAGTGAGATCTTGGCTAGCTAATCTAAGATTTACATTTGCATACTTATTGTTTATACACACTTATGGATCCCCTTGCCCCTCCCATGATTAATGTTTGTGACTTTGAAATATGGAAGATTAGAATGAGTATTTATTTAAAATCCCTAGGTTATTATGTTTACCTTGCTGCTACCAAGGAATCTTTTATTGGTAATAACAAGTATAAAATGGCTAATGCTCAAGCCCTAAGGGCTATTAGAAACTCACTAAGAAAAGAATATTTATCTATGATTTCTCATTGTGATTCCGTCCTTACAGTGTGGAACATATTGACCTCTCCCGAGCTTCAAACACAAATCAATATGGAGGAAAAATCTAGTGGAGAAGAATTCGACCAACATTGCTTCATGGTCCAAGGGAATGACTCCCTTGAGGTATATTCGGAAACTCAACTAGATAATAGTGTTAGTTCTTCTTGTGGTGATTATATAGATGCTCATGCTTTATATGAAGAACCATCTATAGTTAGTGAAAGATTGCAATCAAAATATAAGGTTTTGAAAAATAAAAATTCTAAATTAAAAGAAGAAAATAAAAACTTGCTTTCTAAGGTTGATTTGGTTTTGCAAGAAAAGGATGAGATTTCAAATGAAAGGGACTCATTGAAATCCCAACTTGATCTTGTCATAAATGAAAATAAGATTTTAAAAAGTAAAAATGATTGTGATGGTGTTTTGAAGAAAAATGAGGTTTTATCTTCAAAATTAGATTTTATTTTAAAAGATAACCATTCTTTGAAAAATGAAATAGATTTTATTTCAAAAGAATTAGATTTAGTTTTAAATAAAAATAAATCTTTGAAAAATGAATTGTCTTCACATGTTTGCCATGCTAGTGTAGCTTCACCTAGCTTATCTATTGCATGCCCCTCTACTTCTTTAATTGAAAATGATATAAATTTGTTAAAGAAGAATATGGATTGTTTGGGCTCCACTTTGAGCCAATGTGCCTTGAGCCATACACGTTTAGAATCGTTGTTTTGAAAGAAATAAGTTCCATCTTTGCATGCACACCATACACGGCATACACATGCTCCCCACGGTCACATCCATCACAATTTGTATGCTCATGTGTACACTTGTACACATTGTGGACGTAAGGGCCACCTTACTAAATTTTGCTATGATAAGATACATGATGAAAATTTAGCAACTAAATTTATTTGGGTTAGGAAAGGAACTAACCCCATGGACCCAAAAGAGTATGGGTACCAAAGACCACCCCTATTGTATTTGATGTAGGTGTGGGCTCTCGCATGACGTGAGAGTTATGGTACCTTGAGGTGGATGCGTGCCGAGCTTAAAAGAGGACTATTTGGATGCATCACTTTCAAGGGGAGTTTGGTGGGAGGACCACCTTGGTTTGGAGAATTAGAGAGGTGCCTTCATCGATTTTGGTATCGATCTCTAACTCCCGTTTATATTTACATGCTTTTCACATTATTGAGTTTTAGCATGTTTTGATTAGTATGTTAAATGTCATGATTATTAGATCATTGACATGCATGTATAGCATTTGAGATCACCCATGTTTATATGGACCCATATGTTGTGTTCTCACCATTGTTTAGCTATCATGTATATCATAGTTCTAATAGCATGTGGATTTACATAATGATCGTATTTATGTTTATTATGTTGATTTATGTCTCGTTTTATGCTTCATGATTTGATTACATATTTGGATGTTAGTTTTCATTAAAACTTGGATATATACTTGTACATCTAGTGAGCCACAAATAAATTTCTATATGTTTGTACTTAAATGCTCATTTGTGCTTGTTAAATGTACTAGTATAGACTAGTTTTGATGATTCATGCATTTTAAACTTGTATTCCCTATTTTGGACATGTTTTATGATCATGTGTTTTCATTTCATGTATATGTTTATTTTGCCAAACCTTAAGATATACATATATACCCTTGAGTCATTTGCTTTTCATGCAAATCTTTATTATAGACTCAATTGTGTTTAGGGATATGTATGTATACTTCTTGTTTTGTCAAAACATACATATGCCTTGAAGTATAAATTGTTTTTAATGAAAATTTAGTTTTGACGATTTTCATGTTTTCATGATTAAGGAATTTCAGTTGAGCTTGATTGCATATTTTTATGATAATGTGTTTCACATATATCTTGTACACTCACCTCACTTATTGTTTTCTCATGATTTTGTTTTCATGAGTATGATATATGCTTTATGGACTTTGAGTGTTTAGTGATCATGTGATCTACATGTTTTTCATGAAATATATTTTATTCCTTACTTGAAGGATTTCGTACTAGTTTATAAATTTTTCTTTTAACTAGTTCGTATTCTTCACATGGTAGAGTTTTCAAACTATGCCTATTTACTTTCAAATCATAATTTTGAAAACCCCTACCTTTTAAGGGCGGTTGGATGGGCGACCATGCCTTGTATACCCTTCTTGAATATCTTTTAAACTTGTGCATGATAAGGGTGATCAGTATGAGTTATACACTTGATCCTCATTATAATTTTATTGGTATCAAAATTGATGTTTCATATGTTTGTATACTCATATGTGTTTTCTATATATGTATGCCTCATATTTCAATTAGTATATCCTTAAATACATATATATGATTTGATTGTGGTTGTTTCACATATCTTTACAATTTTTTTAAAAAAAAGCACAAATTATGTTTGCTAAGCTTGATTTAGTTCATCATGTCAATTATTTTTAATTAGTATCTATTACAAGCTTATGCATTGTTCCTTTTAGTATTTCATAAAGGGGGAGAAAATTCTTATTTTTAAATTGGTTTTATGTAAAATTGGTATTGGTTGTATTTTCAATTTGTATTAGTTTTCATTTCAAATTGATATCTTACTCCCATCATTTATGATGTAAAATACTTTGGTTTGATATATGCTAACATTTTCAATATTAGTATTAATGATCTTAAATTGATATTATTCTCTATTTCGTATCCTTATTGTAAAATGATTTTAGTGTTTATCTAAAAATTTAGTTTTTATCTTTAATTAGTATCAATATTTTTCAATTGGTATCAATATGTTTATCAAAAATTTTAAATTGGTATAAAAAAACTTAAGTTTTGATCTTTAAGATTTGATGATATGACAATTGATTGTTTTTTTTTCTTAGCCCCTTTGTTGATGAATTGACAAAAAGGAGAAGAGATATTTGAGTTTAAGTATGCATATATGCATGTTTATATCTTGTTTATGCATATATTGTTTATTGGTTGTTTCCTAACCCTTTTTGATGTATGACAAAAAGGGGGAGAAGTATTTATGGTTTCATGTTTTGGTTTCATGTGTTGTACATGTTTAACTCTTATATGTTTTTTATATGTTCATGTTTCATATTTTATACTTGATAATAGAGCATTATTTGAGGGGGAGTTTTTATATCCCTTTTGTATCTTGTGTTATAACCTATATGTTTTGTCATCATCAAAATGGGGAGATTGTTGGCCCAAAAGGTTACACTCTCTATTTGTTTAAGTTTTGATGATAACAAAACACATAGAAGTTATTTGGTACTAATAAATTATTTAGAATGAGTTTCAGATTTGTACTAGTCATGATGGTCTTATTAAGCATATTGCAAGGATAATGGCACTAAAAGGCAAATGACGTAAGAGGACGTTTTCATAGGAGAGAAGGCTCTAGCTCGGCAACGCGGTTCAGAGACACCTTCTTATAAAGTTTTTATATTTTTAGTTTGTTAAAGAATAGTATATACGTTTGAAGCTCAAATAAACACACACAAATTCAATACGTTTGGTTTTTGATTTAATCGGTTTTGGATTTCAAGTACATATATCGGGTTTTTGATTTGAACCAGTTTTAGTTCTGCTGATCTGCTTGACACCCTTTTATAGTTGTTATCATAACTTTTTATTCTTATATTCAAATAACATGATTTAACTTGCATTTCAAAGATAACTTTCAGATCTAAATTTATTATTCAATAATCATTTTCAGATTCAAACTTTAAAGATGTCAAATATTTGGTTGAACTCTGTTCTTGTTCTGAAAATAGCTTACAGTTTCTGTTTTGACACCTGTCAGTATTTTATTGATAACTTTTTAATAAAATATGATATTGAGTTGATTTTAGTTGCATTAAAACGAAGACTTAAAGATATACAAATTATTCATATATACCTAATTCTGAATTCGGACGTTTACAACCTGAAAAATGTGCTCAAAGTTGACCAATCTGTCAGATTTACAGTAATGGCTAATTTTCTGGAGGCTGATTTTTAACATGTTTTTAAAACGTGTTTAAGTTTAAAAAATATGGTTAGCTGTATTAGATGGTCAATTTCTTTATCTTTTATTTAGGTAAAAGTTTTCTATGTTTACTCTTCCTAAATCCTATATAAAAGGGTCATTAGGGTAGAGGTTTTCACAACAACAAATTCAAAGATCAAAAGTTTTGAGTTTTCTTGAGAAAGAGCTTTGTTTAAGTTTTGGGCTATTATTTTCAAAAGTTTTCTGAAAGTTTTGGTTCTTAAAATCTCTCTTCTATTTTTATATCACTTACAAAACCTTGAGCTTCAATCTTATATATTATTCTCTAGGGTTTTTGTAAAGAAAGTTTTCAAGAGAGAGTTTGTGGTCTTTTGATCATCCAGTGATTATTGTATTTGTGGCTCCACTACCTCTGGAATAGAGGAGTGTGATTGAGGAGTTGGGTACTCCCTAGTGGTTGTAATCCTTTGTGGAAGTTCTAATGGATCGGAAATCCTTCTGGGTGAAGGCGGGGACGTAGAGCTGGGTGCTCGAACCTCGAAACAAATCTCTGTGTTTGCGATTGGTTTACTTGTTTCATTTACTTGCTTTATATTCATTGCAATATTTACTTGTTTCATATTCATTGCTATATTGTCGATCAATACTCTCACAACAAGATTGCATTGCGCACCTCAAACTCTTATCTAGAGGAATCATGAGGAAGGAGTTCATATCCCTTCACGGGGTATTCGGCTTCTAGTCTTGTTTCGGGTTATCGTTGCATCATAACTTTTAAATTTGTGCATTGATTAGCATTATCACCTATTCACCCCCCTCTAGGTGATTTCACATACGTGATGGTACCATCGCCCTGCGTATGTACGTCGCAATGGAGTCCCCGTATCCGCGGGAGCGGGGCGCCACAAATTATCTTTTGACGATACAAAGTCAATAGAGATAATTCCATTTGAGAGTAACTGTTTAACGTATTATGTTTACGACGAATATGTTTAGACTTACCGTTATATATAAAATTCTGTGCCCTAAATATCGCTGCTTAATTATCACAATGAATGCATATGGTGGGCATTGGCTTTGACCATAATGATATATCTTTCAAAAATTATCGAAACTATTGTGCGTCTTCTCCAGGCTTATCTAAGGCTATAAATTCTGATTCTATTGTAGATCGGGTAATACACGTTTGTTTGAAAGATTTCCAAGATACTGTTGCTCTTCCAAAAGTAAATACATACCCGCTAGTTGATTTTGATTTTTCAGAATCTGCAATTCAATTAGCATCGCTGTGTCCTTCAAGTACAGGTGAATACTGTCCATATCTCAAGGCATATTCCTTACTTTGTGATACATAACCTAATACTCGTAATAAAGCAGTCTAATGATCATCATTAGGATTACTAGTATATTTACTTAATTTGCTTACAGTACAAGCAATATCTGGTCTAATGTAATTCATTAAATATATTAGACTTTCGATAATCTGAGAATATTCCAACTTTCATGCTCCGATAATCTGATAACCAGTTGCAACGGTTCCACTGCTGTACTGTTTACTGTTTCACTGTTTTCACAGTGAGATTACTGTTATTGAGTATTGATTAGACGAGAAAAGGTGTACTTATTATGTAGCAAATGTATTTGATGTACCCTTTCTTGTCTCCGCTATAGCATAGGGCTATACCGAGTCGGATCTCAGGGAGAGCTCGCGATGGAAGCTTTACGTGTGGTAGTGAAGTGAACAAACGAGTATTCTTCTCTTGCTTATAAACTTAGTGAATCAAATGTAAAAGAAACTAAAAGGAAGGATGGCTATGTTCATGGTGGAAAAGTCGGGAAAAGAAATCAAGAAGAGGATTTGGTATTCACAAGAAAAAAAATGAAACTTAAAGAAGAATCAATCCATGACTAGCTTACCTTGCTAGCTTGCCAAGACTTACTAGATTCCTTGATAGCGAATGCGTGCCTAATGTTGTCACTCCATCGGCTTGGATGCGTCTCACGTGTTGACCTAATTACTTTCTCACTTTGAAGACGGTGGTTTAACCGTCGGAGAAGAGAAGATCATACAACTTGCAAGATGAACAAAGGCAATCACCCATGAGTTAGTGAAGTGGCAAGTCTAGTGGTAAACTAGTACATGGAGAAGAATTAGCTACAACAAGCCATAAGAGAAATACAAGAAAGCATGAAGTAAAACAAAGCTTGAATTAAATTGCAAAAATTAAAGAAAGCACATAAGAAAGCAATTAAAGAATGCAAGAAAACTAGAACCAAGCTTCAAGTAGAGGAAGGAGGATGGATCAATCCTTGCTGCTTCAAGTGTCACTCTTGATTACACAAGCTCTCTCCCTCACAATCACTCTCTTTTACATTGAATTCTAGGGAAGAAGAAGAGGGATCTAAAGAACAAAACCTAAAGAGAAAAACTAAACAAAATTACAACATACTAACTATTCTCCTCTCTTCTCCATTCAGTCCCAGCTCGCAGTGAAGGTCCAGTATTTATAGCAGAAATGAGAAGCTTCGAGATCAAAGTTTGTTGCCACAAAATCCGGGGCTCAACGGCCCTGGGATTGCCGCGCCCTGCCGCGGGATTGCCGCCAGATCTGGGCCGTTGGCTCGGATCTTTCTGGTGAGATCTGGTAGTTAAGTTGTTGGCCACGTGGACTGGTTGGATTCTCCACTTGGCGCGCGGATCTCTCTAGATTTGATTTGGATTTGGCTTTATCTCTAATCTTGGATTAACCACTTAATTATTGCTAATTAAGTAATTAATTGGCTATCTCTCCTTTTAAGTATGTACCTGTAAATATGTAGAGAAGAGGAGTAAAAATCACATATTTATTTGTAATATGCATGGGAGTTATGATGTAAAATATGCAATATTGGATACTAATCACACCCCCACACTTATTCTTTTGCTCGTCCCGAGCAAAACAAAGAAAAGAAAATCTAGACTAACAATTTATTTACACCACTTTCGCAGGTGACGCGATTGCACTGAGCGTGTGCAACAAGCCGTTAAACCTCTAGGTTACCCTAGAGGAGAAGTGTTGTCTCCTGAGGGTTTTCAGCGGATTACACCCACAAAATCCATAAAGAAAGAAGACAAATGTTAGTGTTTTGAAAACGCATTTTGAATAAGAGACATGTTTACGAACTATTTTTGCGAAAATATAAGTGATCCTAGGTCATAAGTCCACCTATAATCATTCTCCCTTAAACTTAGCCTCTATGCAAGATCTTGTTTTTAATTAAGGTAAGAATTCAAAATTGGATTGAATACTTTATCTTTCATAAACCTAGATAGTATGCACACCGTGTAAGTGAAGGTTTCTTGGAATTTCAACTCTAACCATAAAGCCATTTATTTATTTATATATACTTTTTTATTTTTTATGCTTTTTTCTTCCCTTAGTTTAGGCTTTCTAGTCTACCCTTGTAGCGAGCCTTTAACCGATGACTCCCAAACCAGATGGTCTTAGGGCACCAGATGAGAAAACATCCCTCGGGTTTAAGGTCTCGAGTAGAAAAGGCCACGAAACTAAAGGGGATTATTTATTATCACCGTTAGGCGTGAATAATCATGCTTCTTGAGGCACAATTATCCAGCTTAATAAGTGAGATCACTGTTAGGCGTGAGTAATCATGCTTCTTGAGGCACAATTTCCCAGCTTAATAAGTGATCTTTTATTTATAAATTTTTTTTCTTTTTCTCTCTTTTTTTTTTATATATATGGCATTTTTGGTCTTTGTTTCCATCCCAAGAAATGTGTAAGTGTAAAGTGCATATTATCTAAGGCAAAATTTCAAGATAAGAATATCTCACCAATTTTTCTTACTTAGCCTATAATTTCAAACAAGATCTATTATTTCAACTAGGTTTAAGATGTCATAATTAAGGCTTTCTTAATTCCTAAGATACATCTTAATTTTCTTAAAAATAGAACAAAACTTTGTCTCTTATTTCAAAAAGTTTTTATTTTTATTTTTTTTATTATTATTTATTAAAAGAAGTGTAAAAGAAAGAAAATCTAAAAACTCTAGAAGAAGTGTAAAGAAAGAAATTCTAAAAACTCTAAGTTAGTAAACCCTCCCCCACACTTATTTCATGCATTGTCCTCAATGCATCATGATATATGTATGCATGAAACAAAATGGAAAGGGAGGAAAAAAATTACCTCAAGGTGGTGGTTCCGGTGGTGGTCGGATTGGTCCACGGAACATGGCCCAATCATCTTTGCTTTGGGTTTTCAGGAACCCACCAAAATCTCAGAAATATGACCCACTAAAATGATGTATGCATGTGTTATTTTAATTATGTACATGACCCCATCTAATTTCAAGATTTTCCTAATAATTTCAGAGTTCATCAAGATCCTTGTCCCAGAATGGAAGATGAAATGATAGAGCAATTGACTTGGACTCTGGAAGAACAGGAACGACTACCGACTCAGGAATGTGATTTAAATCAAGTGATGGTGCAGGAGTCAAGGTGAGATCAGAAATTGTGTCCAAGTCAAGAAATGTAAACTCAAGTCCACATGTATTGTCCAACAATGGAATGTGATTTATTATGGGTGATATCTCTTTACTTCCAATTTTAAGAAATTCAAGCTCATCACCGTACAATTCTTCAAAACTTAAGTCAACATCTTCCTTAATAATTGTACAATCAGTTTCAGAAGTAAAGAGATCGAGAAAATCAAGGTCACATTTCTCATTGAGTTCAATTCCACAAGATGGAGAACTTGCCAAAATGTCAATAGAATCTTCAAAAGTGTAGAATTGGGCAAGTTCAATATGATCCTCAAAGATGGATGATTCAACTTCATTGTGAATTGTGAAAGGATCCAAGATTGACTCCGGGAAAAGATTGATGTGAGGTAAAGATACCGGAGTCATTATGGAATAAGGAAAAAGAATTGAATCACAAAGTTGGGGTTCAAGATCACATTCTTCATGTAACTCAATTAAAAGTGGAGAACTTGCCAATTTATCAATGGGATTTTCAGAAGTAAGGAACTGGCCAAGTTCTATGTGATCATCATAAAAGATTGGTGATTCAATTTCACAATGGATAGGAAATGGATCCAATACTGACTTGGGAAATGGATTGAAATCAGGTAAGGATATGGAAGTCATGATTGAATCAGGAAGTAAATTGGAATCATCAAGTGGAAGTTCAGGATCAAATTCATGTTCCAATTCAATTTCAGAAAAAGGAAAACTTGCCAAATTGTCAATTGGATCAGAAGTGTGGACAAGTTCAGGTGAGTGTGCTGAAATTGAATCTGGATTTCCAAGATGACAAGAGTCTTGAGTCATATCAATAGAGTGTGGTATAACTGGCTTAGTCAAATGTTGATAGGATAGAGTTTCCTCTTTCCTAAGAAGGTTATCCAATTGTTCTTTCACACTATTGATAGACTTGGCATGTGATTTTTGATATTGTAACATAGACTCTTGCAAGATGTCTATACTCTTTTCTAGAATTGATGTATCTTCAAATGATTGTTCTAGAATGGGAGTATAGGAATCTTGACTTTGGAAAGTTTGTGAATAGTGTGAGTCAAAAATGTGTGGTGATGGAAGAGTGGACTCACACAAGAAATCTTTACTCGTTTCTATGACAAATGGTTGTTCATTAGGAATGGTGGAACTGAGTAAGACTCTTGAAAATACTGTGGAACTGGAGAGGGAAATGGTTCTGGAAGTGTCTGCTCAGCTCTCTGTAAATTGGCTTCTAAATTCCTTAGTAACTCAGATTTTTCTTCAAATGGTTCAGAAAAAGGAGTATATGAAGCAGAATCGGGAAATGAATCTTGTGAATATTGTGGACTTGGTGGAATGGTGGACAAGGAGGTTGATAATTAAACTCGGGGGACTGGAATCCCCAATGACTCAATGAAGAGTTGAAATTATTTTGGACATTATAATTATTAGATGGGGGGTATGGGTCATATTGATTCGGATAAGGCCAACCCGGTGTATGTGGTTGGTGCATATTATAAAACACCGGGTTGGAATTATCCGAATATGGAGTGTGTGTGACATATGGATGGAAAGAATTGTAATTGTAAGTCATATCACACAATCACAAACAAAAATCAAACAAACAAACAAACAAACAAAAGAAAGAAAGAAAATTCTAACCTAAGTTAGGGTAGACTTAGACCTAGACGACTCCTAACTGATAGACCGTCCACGGGAGGTTTAGTGCAGACTCTAACCACAAGCTAATCAGCCAGGGAAGGGTAAGGTTGGTGGGAGGTTTTCCGTCCGGAGACGTTCCTTAATTAAGTAACCAGCAACCTTCGGGCTTTCGGCCCTCAACCCCTTTCCTAGACACCGATTTTGCAAGAGTTAAATTCCAACACTTTTCCCCCTTAGGATAATCTCCTAAGTGAGTCCGAGATGTCCCTAGGGCCAACGTCTACTTTTTTATTAAATTAGGCTTGGGTTAGTGAGTGCTTGGGTTGTGGTTTTCGGGCTAAGGAAAGGGTAATGACCTCCCCCACCTTATCTTATTTACGGTATGCCCTTAGAATTGAATTGTGCAAGTGTACAAGAAATATAGCTAGGATACACTCAAAGCATGAAAATCAAGCAAGGAGTTTGTCCTAGTCTAAATGCAATGCAAACACGTACCTTGCCTCCAGCACTCTTCAACAGTAAATTTAAAGTAATTGAAAGACACATGCCTAATGATGCAAATGTCTAATCAATTTTAACGATTAACAACCAATTTTTTACTGTTGAATTAATTAACAGGAATACAGTGAAGTATACAGGAAATCAAGTATAACAGAAGATGTAATTTGCATATCTGAAGCCCCTGCAGAAAACTTGTTAGAAGTGAACTCCTCTTTGCCGCGTTCCCACGGCAAAATGCCGTGGATCCGCGGCAATTTGGAGGGATCCTGGGCTCTGCTTTCTTGAGCAGAGGCCCAGGTCCACTTATATGTTTCTGCAATGAATAGTTTCCTGTTTTCTTCTCCTGTAACCTGCAACAGAGAAGAAGGATCGTTTAGTACTTCACTTTAAACCAAAAGAACGTCGCTCTCCCCGGCAACGGCGCCAAAAATTGATTAGACGAGAAAAGGTGTACTTATTATGTAGCAAATGTATTTGATGTACCCTTTCTTGTCTCCGCTATAGCATAGGGCTATACCGAGTCGGATCTCAGGGAGAGCTCGCGATGGAAGCTTTACGTGTGGTAGTGAAGTGAACAAACGAGTATTCTTCTCTTGCTTATAAACTTAGTGAATCAAATGTAAAAGAAACTAAAAGGAAGGATGGCTATGTTCATGGTGGAAAAGTCGGGAAAAGAAATCAAGAAGAGGATTTGGTATTCACAAGAAAAGAAATGAAACTTAAAGAAGAATCAATCCATGACTAGCTTACCTTGCTAGCTTGCCAAGACTTACTAGATTCCTTGATAGCGAATGCGTGCCTAATGTTGTCACTCCATCGGCTTGGATTAGTCTCACGTGTTGACCTAATTACTTTCTCACTTTGAAGACGGTGGTTTAACCGTCGGAGAAGAGAAGATCATACAACTTGCAAGATGAACAAAGGCAATCACCCATGAGTTAGTGAAGTGGCAAGTCTAGTGGTAAACTAGTACATGGAGAAGAATTAGCTACAACAAGCCATAAGAGAAATACAAGAAAGCATGAAGTAAAACAAAGCTTGAATTAAATTGCAAAAATTAAAGAAAGCACATAAGAAAGCAATTAAAGAATGCAAGAAAACTAGAACCAAGCTTCAAGTAGAGGAAGGAGGATGGATCAATCCTTGTTGCTTCAAGTGTCACTCTTGATTACACAAGCTCTCTCCCTCACAATCACTCTCTTTTACATTGAATTCTAGGGAAGAAGAAGAGGGATCTAAAGAACAAAACCTAAAGAGAAAAACTAAACAAAATTACAACATACTAACTATTCTCCTCTCTTCTCCATTCAGTCCCAGCTCGCAGGTGAAGGTCCAGTATTTATAGCAGAAATGAGAAGCTTCGAGATCAAAGTTTGTTGCCACAAAATCCGGGGCTCAACGGCCCTGGGATTGCCGCGCCCTGCCGCGGGATTGCCGCCAGATCTGGGCCGTTGCTCGGATCTTTCTGGTGAGATCTGGTAGTTAAGTTGTTGGCCACGTGGACTGGTTGGATTCTCCACTTGGCGCGCGGATCTCTCTAGATTTGATTTGGATTTGGCTTTATCTCTAATCTTGGATTAACCACTTAATTATTGCTAATTAAGTAATTAATTGGCTATCTCTCCTTTTAAGTATGTACCTGTAAATATGTAGAGAAGAGGAGTAAAAATCACATATTTATTTGTAATATGCATGGGAGTTATGATGTAAAATATGCAATATTGGATACTAATCAAGTATCTAGCCGTGCGACCTGCTTCAGTGCCAGGAAACTGAGGCCATGGTCCCGAGTATGTACATGACCCACCTAAAGTATGAACAATGTCTCCAACCAATCAGTTTCAATAATTTAGGATCTTGATTGACACGTGTAGTAGGCGTAGTATGAGATGCGTTTATTACAAGTGACAATTGATATTCGCTGACATAATTAATATTGATAAATTGTTATTATGAACTGTAATTGACCGTATTCACCTGATTGAACTCATATAAGTTATGATACACATGACCGGATTGTATACCACACTAGTGACATATGATAGGTTGTACCCTTGAGTAGCAGTTGTTTGTTTTATCAATAGTATTCTTTTACCTGCAGACTATCATGTAATCAGTTATCTTTCAATTACAATTTCATTCATGATTATTCTGTTATCATCTAATTGTAGTGTATCGTGTTGTAATATATGTACACACTGTTTATATGCACGGGCACCTTTCTTTTTCTTATACACAAATTAGGTCGCTTCCTAACAACCCTGGATTTGCACGTCTAGATATTGAACATTTTATTTTATTGATCTGATGTTCATTGAGATCGTATGCTTTGCGAGGAGCCGGAGTTTTCTCTCTACCTATTTTGATATTTTTTCTTCCTTTTTATTCACGTTTCTATAGTTTCCTTAATTCCATATATCAGACTTATTGCTTGATTTTATTCTTTTATTTTATCTGTTATTATTGTGTTAGATATCTATATGTCATATTGTAGAAATATTGATTTACCGCAGTAAACTTTTATAACTTGTTCAGGTTATTTTAGACTTAACGTGTATACGTGGGGTATTCTCCTCGCTTATATACGTTGTCGACTCTCGTCGCGACTCCGTTTCTGCGTATTTTGAGAAGCGGGGCGTGACATCCACTGGACTAACTGTCTTCCTTTTGCCTTCTCCTTCTTTCTTTTTTCTTTTTTCTCCTCCCTTCATCAATTTAGCGAGACATTCAGCAAATTATTGGCATGATTTGGGTGGATGTTGCTGTATATGAAAATTTGAAAACTAGAAGCCAGGCTTGTTGATTCACATTGAATTCCCAGAAATGGGCGCAGATGGGGTTGTGCTTTCTTACAGATGCATGATATTTAGAATAGATTTCTTCCTTTTGCACAAGGCTTGGCTCTGAATTGAAAATTTCTATCAAGAACAGTGTAAGTCGATGGTTATTTGGGTTGTAGCATCTAACTGCACATGCAGAATGTGTTACAGTATTTCACTGTGCTGATGGGTTTAGTGTTCTCTGCTTGAGCGTTTCAGTGAAAGGACTGTGAAAACTCCGTTGCAAGGAAGAATTTGTTACTCCATTTTGATCTTCATCCTGCTTTACATTTGATTGTTCTGCTCTGCACATGGATCTA
This sequence comes from Agave tequilana, assembly GCA_038442645.1. Lineage (NCBI taxonomy): Eukaryota > Viridiplantae > Streptophyta > Magnoliopsida > Asparagales > Asparagaceae > Agave > Agave tequilana. The sequence goes on from JAVJIF010018199.1 coordinate 43,253, forward strand.
AATTGATGAGCTTTTGCAATTGCATGCACGTATCCTCTGTGTTGTGAAGAATCTAAATTAATGAGCCGTGATGAAATGAACTTGGTTATAAGTGAAAATCGGACATGACTGAGATCCATCCTTTTGAGCTGAAATGTTAACCTTGTTAGCCTTAAATGGGGTAAAGTGATTTAAAATTAGGCTAATTTTCTTAACGTTCTCAAGTTCTCAGCCTCTTGCTAATAACTCCGTTTGCATGTTAGAATATACCAAAGATATTCATTGATTTGGGTGAAAACCTATTTAAAAACAGTAAATACGATCAAATTATCTTTATCTTTATCCTCTTCAACTTCATCTTCTTCAAGGTGGTTATCAAACCCATGAACTTCATCACCATCTTTTCACCTCTCTTCCACTATTAGAACTAGAGGGAGTTCTTTCAGTGAAGATGAAAACACTAATGTCTAAAATGCCCTATAACAGGTGAGAAAAAAACATTCGATGCAGAAAGAAGAACTTGGTTTTTGATGGTTGTTGTGTTTCGGAGCAAGAGGCGTTGGTGGTCATGAAAGTTGCCATTGCTTCTTCCATTTCTTAGTTCCCGCCAATAAGAGAGAAAGAGAGAGACATGTTCGCTAAACTCATCAGGAGGCATTTAGTCTATTGACCCTGTCTCCATTTCATTAGAAAAAGGGACCAAGTGTGGGTGATTTTTTTTGCCCCCTAAAATTTGAAGAATTTAGGTGTTGAAATGAGATTATGAAGTTTTTAGGGTGAATTTAAAATTATAAAAAATTCAAGTGAGAGAAAACCCAATAAATTATTATTACCAAGTTAAAGGCTAGTATAGATTTCGCCCGCTCAAAGCCCAAATTTGCAGCCCGCGATCCCCCCTCATCACGTGCAATGACGCGTGCTAGCCTCTCAGGATCTCATTCTAGCTAAGATTCATCCATTGGACAGTTCGGATTCATTCATCTCGAAATTCGACGGTTCAGATTCATTCATCTCAATTAATAAAAATTAGGGTTTCCTTCCTTCGTCCCCTTCATCTCCCTATAAATATCGACCAAACCCTCAACCCAGCCGCCACCTCTCTCTTTTATCTCGATCCCAATAATAGTTTTATTGTTTTCTCTGCTCAAAGTATCTGTTTTCGTTGTATTTATTAAAATTTTAGGTTTGAGTATTTCTTTGGTGAATAGCTTGCTGTTCAATTGATAAGTGAGGTTGGCGGTGAGGAAATCAAATTCGTGTGCCGTAGGCTGGTTATCGATACCGGTCGGTGACGGCAACACATCCCTCTAAGAAGTTCTGAGCCTTCTTCCTTCTGTCTTTTGCTTTTATTATTTGATTTGATTTGATCTTGGTTTTTTTTTTTTTTTTGGTTTGAATTTTGTTTTGGAATCGAATTTTTGGGGCGAAGTGACGATGAAATTCATGGTCTGTCAATCCACTGAATGATTCAATTCGTGATGTTACTCGTGAATCCCGACAGGTTCTGATCGCTCCTCTCTAATCACAAATATCCCCAAATAAAAAATCTATAAATTTTTTTTTTACCCTTTAATGTTTTTTAATTTGCGGTGGCTTAATTTCAAGAGTTATTTAATAAATGAAATGTCTGATGTTTGGTAAAGCCAAGAACCATGATCAAACTCAGCCACTGTCACCAGTAGTACCTCTCCATTATCAGGAATATTTTAATTATGAAATCTAGTTATTTAGAAATTTTTAGTAATTAACTATTGTCGTTAGATATTTTAATAATATTTAAATATGAACTGTAAGTATTTAATTATGATAGAACAATAAATTAAAAACAGGATTAAAGTAGTCAATAAAAATAAATATGACATAATTTGTCGCAATAAAATCTCAAATTTGTTCTAAATCTCAAAATTCCAAATAATTTGTCTCAGACCCGTTTCAATTCTAAAAATGTTCTAGAAATATTCCAGAAATTGTTTTATTGAGACAAATGTTTGAGTGCCACCCAAAAATTTCAGTTGAATGACACTCCTTTGCATACAAGTTAGCCATTGAATTCTATCTCAAATGATAACAGTGGAAATTACTTACTTGATAGTCATGATTTCAAGTCAACCGTATGCATCTAATGCAGGGCCTGTTTTGTTTTGTTGGGAAAGCAAAATGAGAAAACTAACACTTGGGCTCGGTGTCAGTTTTTCACTCATTTTTCAGAATTTTTGCCGAGAAAAAAGAAATGGGTCTTTGTTGACGTTTTGCCGACATTTTTACTATTTTTTTTTCTTTTTCTTTCTCTGTTGCGATAATCTAAAAACAAATCTTTATCTCTCTAATCCAAATTCTAATTCAAATATTAATGTTCATTCAAAACTCTTTACAATTTTCTAACTAATTTAAATATTTCTTAATAAATCAAATCCAAATACAACTAGTAATCAAAAAATCTTCATAAGTTTCTCTCTTATTAAAAAAAAAAAAAAATCTCTAGGTACTAAAGAAAAAAGAATTTCTAATTTCTATCTTGTTGAAATTTTACTATAAACCAAATTCCAATACAACTAATTATCTGAAAATATCCATAATTTTCGTCGCCAATCAAATCTTATTTGGTATTCCAATTTCAAATCTTATTGAAGTCATATCTAATAATTCAAATCTAAATGCAGCTATTATTTTAAATTTGAATCCTAGCATTACATCTTTAGCAGCCCATCATGAATTATTTCTGTAGAAAAATTGTCAAAATTATGTCTGTGATTGCCAAACCCAGTCATAAAAGCACAAAAAAAAAAAAAAATATTACAATGCAGGCGGGTGTTACCTCTAGCGCCTACTTTGCAAGAATGAGGTTGATTTTTACAATTAAAATCTGAAGTGCTTTGTTTTTTAGAATTAAATTCAGAAAGAGAAATTTTTTTTTTTTCAAAAAATTGCCCAACCATCAACAGAAAAACCCAACTGCTCTTCAGTGTGGGGCTCACAACAGAAAAAAGAAAAATTTTACTATAGCCATATATTTTATTTTATAATTAGAAAAAAAAACTTAACTTCATAATTTTATTCATTACAGTCTCATCGAAGTCAGCAGATTTCACCCATCCATCACTTTTTAATATATTTTTATTTTCTTAATTATCATTCCCCATCATCTCCACTGTTGTTCTCTCCTCAACCTTGAACCCGGTGCAGAGTCATTCGCAGATCGGTCTGCGCGGTCAGGTAGCCGTAGGGTTGAAAGGAGTAGGGGCGGAGCCCTTGAATTTTTTTTTGGAATTGACATTTTACAGATCTCGTTTGTTCATGCTCATGATGAGTTTTATTTATGTTTAGATCGGAGAAGCATTAGGGATCATATGATGTCAGTGGATGGGAGGTCTGTTGATGATGACGGTACTGATATGAGTATTGTGACTCATGATCGGAGGGCTGACTCAAATATAGAAATTTTTTGTGAAGACTGCGATCATCACAATAATATATAGACTCAAAAACATGATATTTTTATGAGGACTGTGATCATAGTTTCAGTCTCTATAAGTAGGCATTTGTGAGGATTGCGATTATGATCGCAGTCCTCAGAAATAGAGTTGCGATCATTTTGTAACGACTGCAATCATAGTCACAGTGCTAAGAAATAAGTCATTTTTGTGAGGACTGTGATTTGTGAGTATTGCGATCATAGTGACAATCCTCTATACTGCGATCATTTGGTGAGGACTGTGGTTATAGTCGTAGTCCTAAAAAAATAGGACATTTAGAAGCGGTCCGCTTTTTTGAAACTATTACTTTGAGGCATTTTCGTCTTTCGCTGCTGATGAGTGTTTCAACGCTTGACACGTGGACTCATATACTTACTTTAAAAAAGGAGGTGACTGAAGTGAATAAAATTATATAAGTGAGTTTTTTTTTCTAATTTCTTTCATGCTTTTTCATCTTTTATAAACTTTATCTTTGATCCTTTCACTTTCTTCTCACTCCAAAGAAGAAAAAAGCTCTCTTTAACCTTTATACTCTCTCTGTTTTTTAACAGAATAACATCTAATTTATTATACTGATCTAATTTATCGTATTAATATCCTCACAAATAGCTTCTCTTATCTTTTTAGAATCCCAGCTATAAACCAAGATTCAAATATTTTAAAATCTTAATTAAATTGCTTTCTAATTTAATATGGATATCTATTTTATATTTTTATCTAAACAATTTATTTCAAACAATTTAATACCGATTTATTCAATGCAATTTCACAACTCTCTTTCTACATATATTTTCTCTCTTTCTACATATATTTTGAGTATTAATAATAGAGATATAATTATGTCCAATAAGAAATATTTTTTAGATAATTTTATATGTAGAACATGTTGATAAATCTATTTTTAAACTATCATATATCAAACAACTGAATAAATATGTATTAAGTTATTTAAATGTTGCGAATCTAATTTAGAATAATTAAAAGTTTCAAAGAATTTACATCTGTCTAAAATAGTTATTCTAAAGGAAAAATTAGCTACAACTACATATTTTTCTTATAATTAGGAAAAAACTCACCTCTTATTTTCATTCACTACAGCCTCATCTATGTCAGCATAAATTAATTTCTTCAAACCATCATTTTTTTATATTTTTTCTTTCCTCTTTTACCCTAAAATAATATTAAATAATATTAAATTAAAAATTAATTCTGATGTGACATTTTAGAATTGTAATTGGACTACACATGACAAGTGAAATTTACATGACCACGAAATTAACTGCACTACCATAAAGTGAAAAAAATTGTAATATAAAAGAAAGATATAAAAGGGAAAAAGAGAAAAAGGGTATTTTTTTTTTTCCTTCACATTTCTCATTTTCAATTTAAAACAAAGAAAGAAGTGGGAAATGAGTTTTTTTCACTTTCCCACTTTTCCAAACATGCTCTTGTGTTAGGCTAACAATCATCCTAACACTCAAAGATAATCTACGGAAATTTGTACCATGACTTTTGGACATGTTGGAAATGGACATGTTGAAATGATGATATAAGAGTATTAAATTGAGTGAGACAACGTTTACGGTGATTTACAAAATATGATTGCAAAATAATGATACAAGAGGTATTAAATTGAGTATTGAGTGAGAAAACGTTTACGGTGATTTACAAAATACGATCGTAAATGCTGTGTATCTTAAGTCTAGATCCTTCTCGTATGAGAATTAAGAAGTCAATTACGTAAAGATTTACAATGATTGAGAAATAAGAAGGAATTGCACGCAATAATACATAGCACTGCAATTCGTTGATGTAACAAATCGCAGCTGACATGTGCCGTGAGCATGGTTCCTTCTGGTTGCCATTGACAGCGCTCAGCGTCCGCGCTATTGTGCGGGGGAATATGCTGTTGAGCATAATACAAGCAAATATTCTGACGTCGGTTAGACTTGGGGTTGGTCTTGCCCCGAGCTCGCATACAACCCGAGAAGAAGATATCGGGCCCTTTGTTTCGCCGACATCCGCAACTATCAGATCTCTCCCCGAGATCCACGACATAGGCTCTCCGCAGATATTCTCGTAGCGGGGTTTCCCGGATCGCGAAGGTAGTTATGCTGCCACGATATTCTCACGTTCTAAATACTCTCCTACTTCAGGGAGACAATTATGGATAATAGCGGATATCTTGGCATGTCAATCCTAACAATAAAACATAGCAATCTGAGCGGTTATAGAAAGATCTCAACGTGCAAATTGTGCAGATTTGAGAAATCTGCACTATCAATTACAACGCTACAGAATACTTATACACTTGGAGATCCATGGAGAAATGGGCCAGGGGATTAAAGAAATTGTAAACACAGAAATACTCTATAGAGTTCACTGTAATCTCGAGAAAATATAGTGAATTCTCTCTCCCCTCCCCGTGATTTTTTCAAAATTGGGTTTTCACATAAAAATCTTTTCTCTCCGCCTGTTTACTGTGTTGAAACGTAAAGTTTATTCATTTGTGGTGCGAGTTTGACCGTTCGATCAATAGCATTGGAAAATCTTCGCCACAAAGCCATTTGCAACAAAATTTGGCATAGGTTAGAAGAGTATTCCAGTTGTTTCCCCTTGAGAGATAGAGAGTGTTTTAAGTGGAGGAGAGTTTATCTCTCTTGCTTGAGGAGGACTCTAACGTTGAGTTTGTAGAAGGTGGGTGCGTGTGAGCTGTGTACGGCGGAAGTTGGCGTACTCGGGTGTATCGTGTGTCTTGCACCCTTTTACTGATTCCAACACAGTGAAGCCCCCTCTGAGTTTCAAGCTCAACCCGTGGTTTTTGTTTCTGTTTGGGTTTTCCATGTAAATTCTTGTGTTCACCTGCGCTTCTGCATTATTTTATCTGGGTGCATTGATTATTTTATTTGTCTGTTTCAAATGCCATCAACATCAAGATCCTGACGGTGACGTTTTGATCGTGAACACCAATAGTCCAATAATAGCTACCTCCGCGTTGAAAAGAAATAAGTCAAAAAAACTGATTTAACTTGCTGGAATCTCTCGTTTAACAGATAAGATAGTTGCTACATCCATTTCCCCACTAAAGTTACAATTGAGATTGTACCAAGTATACAAATCTGGAGAGCGCACAGAAGAGTATTTCTTCAGACGTTGCCATGTATATTGTAGCAGACATATAAGAAGGAGAAAAAGAAGAAACTAATCGGAAGGAGTCCTTCAAAGAAATGAGCAGAACACCCACGCCTGTTGTTACATCACTTTTCCCGACACCACTCAATCCTTGGTTTTAAAAAAGTTACACGCAGCAACAAAGAGTCCTGGCCAACAAGAGAAACAAAGGAGTAGTCACAAATTTAATTCATCAACAGGGAAATGCAATGAATCAAAGTAACATAGAAGATATGGGAGGCCCCTTGCTCTACCAGAGAGCCAACACACCATTGTCTCCTTGCCTTCATTGTTTTGAGAGCACCATAGACAACAATACATCGATGGAGAGAGAGGAAATGAGAGATGAAAGAAATGGAAGGGGGAGAGATGCTCATTTATAGCAGGGCTCTTTTGACTTCACCCTTTAAATTTGGAACAATAACAGACAGAAAAAGGAAAACAAATACTAAGAACTAAGAGAAATGGTCTTTGGACTGCAACCTGTTTGAATCAATCCCCATGTGATCTGTACTTCAAGCCTCTTTTGTTGTTTTTTCTTCCAATTTTCAAATTGATTCCTTTGAAAGCCCAGTCTTTTCTGCCCATCTTCTTCACACATTTTTGATAAATATCTCAAGGTAACCAACAGGCTAGGCTAGAAAATTGTAAAGTAAGCTACCTTTAAAATGTTTCTGACAGTTAATTATACCAACCATCAGAGAACAGTAATACTGAAATCTACTCATACATACCCAACAAGCAGATGTGCCATGTATTTTCTCTAGCTACAGGTCAGTGAAAAAGCAAAACTGAATGAAAAGGATCCCTCCTTTCATTCATAGTTCAACAAGCATTTTAATGTTGACAACTCGGCGAAACTCAAGGTTATTATGCTTCCAGTACACATAATCAGTAGGATATCGACTTCTATCCTATGCTTTTCTTTCTCCTACCAATCCTTCCTCTATCTGTTTGATTAATAATATAAGCATAAAATTTATGCAATCAAGCGAGTGAAATCCATTAATCGCAGAAAAGATGAGAATCATTAGTTGCTTACACCTATACCCAGAAGAAGAATCAATCTACAAAACAGAAATCCTAGTTTCTTATGAAAAGAATGAAAAAGAGAACAATAGAGGCAAAAAAAATGATTTTTTGCTGAGAAGCATCACCGTGATCCTGCTACACATCTCTCTCTTGTGCTGAACCTCTCTTTGTCCACCCCTTCACACTTCAATCCCAACCCAATTTAATTTCAAAGGAGTAAGGCCAGAGTCAAAACATTGGAGTTGGGAATCTAATTCATAGTTATTTGTGTCAGAAAGCTCGGCTGCTCATGGAAATGTGATTTCAGTTTTACTTCAGCTGATGTTCAAAAGTGGGTCTTTCATGCACATTGGAGAATTTCACAGAGACAAACAAGTGGATCTCATGCAGATTTGCATATTTATGCTTTTGTTTACTTCAGAATTAGTGGCCTCCGAGATCTTTTATGCATAGACATTCGCAGTGACACTAAAAATTTATAAATGTTTCTTATGCCAAGGAGGGAAATTATAAATGCTGCTTACACTAAGGAGAACAAGAGGATCACAGTGAGAGAGAGAGAGAGAGAGAGAGAGAGAGAGAGAGAGTTGGTGAGAGAAGAATTTTAAAATTTTCCATTAATTTATTTTGGGTTTAGGATTTGTACAAAAAAGGATGAAAGAAAAAGAAGTTAATCAGACGTAAGGCCACATGTGGTGATGTCAAAGCAGGGGTCAAGACAGTTTACTGAGGCATGGTCTAAGGTTGAAGGGATGATGCTGGATTATGCTGAGTCCCAAGTTCAAGTCTTGAGTTTGAATGCCGCTCGCTAGAGAGGGCAAGAATGATGGAGCCAAGAAAATCCTTAGGCTGCCTCCCAATGATGGACAACCATCATCATAGATGGAATCCAATATCTAAGGCCAATGGTGATTATACTGTAGATACATTTGTTCTGCTCTAAATCGATCTGTACCTAAAAGTTAGCTTAGCATATGGTTTCTAATCGAAACTATACATTGAAGTCATCCTATAGTTATTAGCAATATAAATTGAATATCAGGAACCCACCACTGAGGTTGCTTTGGGCCCGAAACATCAGTCTTAAGCCTAAGCACGCGTGGAAGGATGATGGAGCTAAACAAATCCTTAAGCAAAGTCTACTTGATGGAGGAAATCATTATCACCTGGAAGATGGACAGGATCTGTTTTTCTGTTGCCTAATCATTGTTCCAGATATCAGCCAATACGAAGGATATGTCAGTCAATATGATGTACTCGAGGGTCTGCCGTTATGATATGGCAGAAAGAAAAGACTATATGTCTATATCAGACCTATATTGGCCAGTATTTGGAAGTTGGCCGTTATATTGAGCCCATATATCCTAGGGTGAATATGACCAATGTGGGTCATATTTGATCCTATTGGGTTTACTTGATAATATGAGTTTGAATTTTAAGTTAAACTCCAGTACCTAATATTTGCTGAACACCAAACCCGTTCATATGTTTTAAATCTAGATACCCATTACCAAACGAGTATGTCACACTTGTCAACAACTTCCTCTTTCTTGTTCTCTTCTCAATGTCAAAATCAAACACTAACGATGATGATAACTTAAATAAACAAAGAATCACAAATGACAAGAAGATTCGGATTGATGAAAATATGAGGAAGCCCTAATCGAGATGAAGCAGCACGAGTCGAAGACAAGAAGGAAACATCCCCAATAGAAGATGAGAAAGAACTCATTCATCGACGTCCAAGTACTAAGTACAACTCATCATGCTACATGAGTTAATTTAATTTATATTTGAATATATTTAAAATTTCATTATTTATTAATTGCATTGTGCAGACTTATATTATCCTTGCACATCTTCATATGCATGTTACAAATATTTTTATTAGATAGATAACATCTAAAACATTACAACTAGCCTTGAGTTATCAATATTTATATATAATAAGAAAAAAAGGGAAATAGGGTGGCGGCTCATTTATCAAAATGAGCTACCAAAACACATGATGGGCTCATCATCCTACTAGTTCCTCGCAAATGCGATCGGTTAGACCCACACTTGTGTCTTGGTAGCTCATTTTGCTAAATGAGACGCCACCCTATTTTCCTTTTACTCATATAATTATATAGTAATGTTTGAGATCTCCCTATCAAGGTGTTTGGTATCGAAACCGGCAAAGCAGACATTATCGGCCATTTTGTCTTCGTTGCATTAACAATATCACTATTTTCTTAGTCGTATCACAATATTTGAATCAGCTCCACAGACGAGTTATTGGGTGATGTTTAAAACCATGATATATAGATTGCCCAATATGAATGCCAATAATGATCACATATCGCCCAATGTAGAGATCTACTATCTGATATGAAAAAACCCCATCCGATATCCAATATTTAAACCTTGTGTTTAGTTAGTCACGGACTTTGGAAGAAATTGGGTGCTATTGTGCGTTCACAGTTGCCTTCTAAAATCCTCTAATGTATTGGATTACTTTGCACAATGGGTCCTATTTTTCTCCTACTAGGTTGCAGTTTCCTCAGTGAACTATGAAAAAAAGTCTCTCTTTTTTTTTTCCCATGCATAGTTCGAGTTGAGTTAGAAACCTTATCCTGCATAATCTAGTGTGCAACTGCCCTTTGCTGGCTTCTATGAATTCATAAAGATCTAAAACTCGTAAACGTTGAACTAGCTTAGGTCATTATGAATTTCAAGAAGAAAGGAGAAAAATCAAACCTTTCGGAGTTAAAACAAATAGCTCTTCTAATTGATTGCAACATACTATTCCAGTATCAAATAACAACAATTATCACAAAACATGCTATGCCCTGAAATCTGCTAAATATAGCCTATCTAGCTCGCCACATGTTTCAGTTTGAAAATATCTACAAGGCTACCAGTATCAATTAAATCAATACTTCAATCTAGCATGTTTGCACACACCAAACTGAGGCACTTTCAACACTTCTTATGTCTTTGAGCATATTCAGGTTTTTATGTCTGTAACAAGAGGCAAGTCATCTTCTCTCTTCCCCCCTCCCCTTTTCCTTTTCTGTTTGAATAGAGGGTGAGTCGTCGTCACCACTTCAAGTTGTTGTATTCTGATTTGCTTCAGTCTTAGTGCACCAGCTTCCTTAACCACTTTGCAAATGATTTAGACTAGCCTCAATGAACTGCTTTCTCAGGAAGACAAAACAAAGCAGCAGCATCAAAGAATATGAATAAGAACCATATTTGTTCACCTTTCTCACATCTGTTTGCTCTCCTTTTTGTTTGCTTTGCTGGAATCCCAGCCACCAAGTCGTCTAATAAACAAAATGAAAGATTTACACATGATGAAAGATATTTTCTTTTTCACCTTTATTGCACCTTATTAAGGATTTTTACCATCCACTCTTTTTTCAACACTTTCCTAATCAGGTTCTTTTCACACTTATTACAAACACTTGTGTGAGAAGTTATCTCACTAGTTCTCTCATGAAAGCTATTTGACTTGATTCTTAACTCTTTAATTCTGTTATACGCGAATCAGGTGAAATGACTCACAGATTGTCGTGGTATAAACCTTTAGGCTTTAGCATCTCTTGCATAATCACAGTGATGGCATTTCTTGTGCGTCCAACAAACGGCCATCTGCCCTCTCCAGTATGAAGGAAGCTTCATAATTTGATGTAGTAGCTTCTGCCAAGAAGAATATTTGTTGTAATTATAGTATGCTCGGTTATTACGTCTTCCTGGGCTCATATAAAGTGCTGGGAATCAACCAAGTCTCATCAGATTTCCTCTACAGAATTATCCATCATCTGTGGAGGAATAAAGAGCTATCCTACCTTTGGTTTTGATCCATGTAAAATGATGAACTCAATAATTAAAGAATGGAGGCAGATTCGAGAATAAGAACAGCAAGCATCCAGAAGCTCCAACATTGGAAGAAAGAATCAGAATTCTATGGACCGGGCACCTATTAAACCCTTCACACCGATGATTTTTAGACCTCTAATTCATGTTCTATCATTTCTTGGAAAGCTAGTCCATTTGCTTGGGACAACAAAAGCTCCCTAGTTTTGGGAATGAAGCCAGAGGAAAAAGGAGAGATTCTACAGGCTACCCCTGAAGAAGTTATCAGTGACAAGGGATGTCCATCCTTCGATCCCTTCAGCTCTTCTATATTCCCCTTCCCTGATCTGTTGGGAGACAATTTGAGAGAGAGCTATGGATCGCCTGGAGAAATGGTTCCCAGACAGTCTCATCAATCATGTTATCTGAATCCACTAACTCAGTTGGCTAATGAAGCTTCCCAAACCATTCAATCTCGGTTCCATCAGTCATTTCATCAGCAAACTACTTCCAGAAAAATAATCAATCCGAATTATGGAACATCTCAAGCTAACTCAGGCATTTCCTTGTTCACTGATTGCCACAATCAGCGCTGCAAAAGAGAAGACATTTTGACATTAAAACCTAGTGTTGCTGAGCTTTCACGTGACAGAACTAGTGTGGAAGGAAATCCTATTGCATCTTGGGGACAACTAGCAAGATCTGAAATCAGAGTAAATTATCCAACTTTTAGACTTATCATTAACTGAATATTGATGTGTCTATGTGCAACAATATTATGAATTTTTGCAGGCAAGTTATCACTTTCCAAGTTCTAAGAGATGGTTGGGCACACTTAACAGCAGCTCACAATCTGGAGGCGAGGCAAGTGGGAAACAACGTATAAGATGGACTCATGAACTTCATGAGCAGTTTGTAGATGCTGTGAACAGTCTTGGAGGGTCAATGAGTAAGTAGGAATCAATTTAACGCCTATCTCACAGAGTGAATTATCCATGTACTCTATTAAAGGTCAATCTATGAATGCAGAAGCAACTCCAAAAGGAATTCTGTCACAAATGAAAACACCAGGATTGACAATATTTCACATCAAAAGTCATTTACAGGTGAGTCAAGGGACCAGTGGTTTTTGTTCCCAACACTTTATTTCCCTACTTGATGGATCATTAGGTTGATGTAGTCCTTTTTATGCAGAAATATCGAACAACTAAAGGCATAATGAGTTTCCACAAAGGTATATAACGCAACTCTCATATTACCTATTGGCCTGATAACTGATAAACTTTGAGGTACATGGTTTCGGTATTAAAGAATAGGTTTTTTTTTTGGCATATATACCCTCCAATACTTAGCCCTTTGCTTACTTACCCTAAAAAATCATATATTTGCATATATGCCCTTCTAAAACTGAAGAGTTTGCATGTGTGCCCTTAGAGTTACAATTTTTTTTCTATATGATAAAAGTGCCCTAAATATATATACTAGAAAATTCATAATTTGCATATATACCCTCAAAAACATTATTCTTTTATATAAATCTTATGAAAAGTTTAAGTTGTAAATAAACTTTATGCATTTTGTATTTCATTTCTATTTAAAAAGATTATATATGTAAAGAATAATAGAAAGTAAAAAAACAAAAGATGCAGGTGTGTACGTATTCATTTTTATTAGAACATGCAAATTTTCATGTCTCCTATCATTTCATCCTTAACATATTATTTATTAAAATACTGGTATTTTGATATAGTAGAGAATCCATATTTCCAAAAATATTGTTTTGATATTAAAGTATTATCCATAAATATATGTTATTAATATGAAAAATTATGGAGTATTAAAAAAATCAAATTTGTAAGGGTAAATATGCAGGGTATTTTGTCACGTTGAATAAAATCGTGACTATGGGGGTATACATGCAAACCTTTAGAATTAAAAGGGTATACATGCAAATAGAGATTTATGAGCAGTAAATAAGCAAAAAAGCTAAGTTTTAGAGGGTATATGCGCAAAAAAAAAAAAACCTAAAGTGTATACAATCTACTGTGTGAACAATGATAGGTTCAAGGTTGCTAATTCAGAGAGAATTTTGAGCAAGTAGATTCTACAAGAAGCAATTCAAGATATACCTTGTTATTTTCATGAAGCACAAAATGAACAAAGATTTCCCCACAAAGTAGCATCAATAACTCAATAAGAAATAACACAATGTTATATAAATTAATGACTGAAGGTAACACAACAAGATAACTATTCATCCCAGTGGAAAATCAATATGAACTCTGGAACTATCTCTAAAAAAAATCTAGAAGATGTTGGCCCAAAAGGTTACACTCTCTATTTGTTTAAGTTTTGATGATAACAAAACACATAGAAGCTATTTGGTACTAATAAGTTGTTTATAATGAGTTTCAGATTTGTACTAGTCTTGATGGCTTTTTAAGCAAATTGCAAGGATAATGGCGCTAAAAGGTCAATGGCGCAAGAGGACGTTTTCATAGGAGAGGAGGCTCTAGCTTGACGTAACGCGGCTCGGAGACTTCCTTTCTCAGTTTTTATATTTTTAGCTTGTTAAATGATAGTATATAGTGTTGAAGCTCAATATTCCCCACACACAAGTTTTTGCACATGATGTTCAAAAGATATTTCTCTTTTACATAAAACATTTTTATAAACATATTTTAATACTTACAAACTTTATTTTATATAGTGTACCAAGTCTTGATCAAAATTAATTTGAAAATTATTAGATCTTCAATACCATTTTTCAAAAAGATCTGTTTTGGCCTGTTGCGGTCGACCGGACGGTCGACCGGCTCTGTTTCAGGTCAGAACGGTCGACCGGGCGATCGACCGCGCTTTTGACCATTTGGGTGTGTGCATGTGTGCACGTTACCGAGCGGTCGACCGGATACCATGTCGGTCGACCGAGCTTCGGCCGACTGAAAGACCATTAGTCTCTGTTTGGGACGGTCGACCGGGCGGTCAACCGTGGGCTGGCAACGGTTATATTTTTTGAAAACCGGTCGACTGGCCGGTCGACCGTGAGCTTAATTTCAGCCCAAACGGCTAGTTTTTTAAACACGTTTTAAAACGTGCTTTTCTTCTCCAAACGATTTTTAGGGCTGGATTTGGGTCTAATCTTTCCTAATTATTCATTATAACAGTTTACCTTTTAATCCCTACCTCTATCCTATAAATAGGGATGATTAGAGTTGAAGAGATCACAACAATCCTTTGCAAAAGAAATCAAGTTCAAGTCTTTCAAAAGAAGTTTTTGCTTTCAGTTTTTTGTGCTCAAATTCTCTCTTTTCACTGAAGTTTTTGATTCCAAACTCTCTTCTATTTTATTTTCTTTTTCACTTACAAGACTTGAGCTTCAATCCTACACATTATTTTCTAGGGTTTTTGTAAGGGAAATTTTTTTTCAAAAGAGGGTTTGTGGTCTTTTGATCACTAAGATATTCTTGTATTTGTGGCTCCACTACCTCTGGACTAGAGGAGTGTGTTAGAGGAGTTGGGTGCTCCCTTATGGTTGTAATTCTTTGTGAAAGTTATAGTGGTTCTAAATCCTTCTGGGTGAAGGCGGGGACGTAGAGCTGGGTGCTCAAACCTCGAAACAAATCTCAGTATTTGCGATTGATTTATTTGTGTTATTTACTTGCTTTATATTCATTGCTATATTGTCGATCAATACTCATACAATAAGATTGCATTGCGCACCTCAAACTCTTATCTAAAGGAATCACGAGGAAGGAGTTCAGAGCCCTTCACGGGGTATTCGACTTCTAATCTTGTTTCGGGTGATCGCTGCATCATAACATTTTAAATTTGTGTATTGATTAACATTATCACCTATTCACCCCCCCTCTAGGTGATTTCAATTGGTATCAGAGTTAGGACTCTTGTTTTTGGCTTCACATCCTTAGAGAGATCCTAAAATTTGCTAATCACTATTTTCATATCTTCATTCATACACTAGTAAAGATGGCCGATAACATTAAGACCCCTCTCAAATTTGATGGACTCAACTTTCCCATATGGAAAGTTAGGATAACCATTTTTCTACAATCACTAGGTAGTCTAGTTGCTAAGTCTTTGACCAAGCCTTTTATTAGACCCGAAAGTGAGGAGGACACTTGGTCCGAACTTACCTTCAAGGAATTTGATGCTAATTCAAAGGCTCAAAATGCCCTACTCTCAGCTTTGAATGAGGATGACTTAACACGAGTTATCCATTGCAAATCCGCCTATGAGATTTGGCAACACTTAGTGGTTACTCACAAGGGAACATCACAAGTCAAGAGAGCTAAAATAGATCTCTTGCATTCCCAATATGAAAGTTTTAAAATACTAGAAGATGAATCTATTGATAATATGATCACCAAGTTTACTAAGATTACTAATGCTCTTTCTTCTGTAGGTGATGAAATAAGCAACGACCAAAAGGCGTGGAAGGTGATTCGTGCTCTTCCTTCGTCATGGGAAATCAAAGCTATCACCTTGAAGGAGTTGAATGACAAAGACGAGATGGAGCTCATAAGTCTTATTGGAAACCTTAAGACTCATGAGATGGAGAAGAAGGCTAGAGAAGATGCGGTACCTCAAAAGAAAAAGTCAATAGCTTTCTAGTCTTCCTCCTCCAACTACGATGATGAAGAAGATAATGAAGAGCTATCTCTATTTGTGAGAAATGTAAAGAGAATATACCGCAAGAATAAGCTCAACTATAGAAGGCGATGGGAAGGGAAGGAGGAGAAAAGGATCATATGCTACAACTGTCGAAAATCCGGACACATCATGACCGATTGTCTAGATTTCAAGAAAAAGTTATCCTCCTCCTTGAAGCAAAAGAGGCCAATTGAAAAGAAGGTGTACAAAGCCACTTGGGATTCGGAAAGTGAATCCGAAGATGAAGTCGACACGGCAAATGTGTGTTTCATGGCAAACACACCTAAGGTAACCACCCAACCACTTGATGATGAAAGTGAAATAAGTAAAGAAATGTTAGTACATGCTTTCGTTGAACTTTCAGAAAGTTTTGATGATAAAAAGGAAGAGTGTTCAAAATTGAAAAAGGAAATTGAAATGCTTAAAAATCAACTTGCAATTTCTTCAAAAGAAAAGGATGAACTATCTTCTAATCTTATTTCAACGCAAAGAGATTTTGATGCCTATAGAATTGCTTGTAAAGCTAAATATCCTAAAATTGATGAAAATGAGTTTTCCATGTTAAAAACAAAAATCAATGATTTAAGAAATGTTTTAAAAGAATGTGCTTTTAACAATATAAAATTAGAAGAAATGTTTTCAAAGAAGCATATGCATACTCCACATGCTAAAAATGATAAAATATCTCATGTCAAAACTTCACATGTTCATCATGCCAACACTTCACATGTCAATAAAGCTAAATCTACCCATGCTCACAATTCACATGTTCGTGAACCACATGCTCATTATGCTTTTAAATATGGAAGAATTTATAAATGTACTTATTGTGGCCGGAATGACCATTTAGCTAAATTTTGCTATGAACATATAAATAGGACAAATAATCTTGTATAGGTTCGAAACACTAACTCTCTAGGACCCAAGAAAATTTGGGTACCAAAATCAAGTCTTAACTTATTTGATGTAGGTACACACCAAGGCTCCAAGACGTAAGGAACGGTGGTACCTTGATAGTGGTTGTTCAAGGCATATGACATGGGACATCAACAATTTCACAACCCTATCAAGGTACGTTGAAGGTGGCACCGTCACCTTCGAAGATGACTCCAAGGGCATCATCATCGGTATAGGAACATTAAGATTGGTGCATCTCCTTTAATTGAAAATGTTGTTCTTGTTGATGGGCTTAAACATAACTTGCTTAGTATTAGTCAACTATGTGATCGTGGTCTCAAAGTTGTGTTTGATGAATCTTTTTGCAAAATTTTTGATTGTAAAACCAATGATTGTATTCTCACTGGATTTCGTGAAAATAATGTCTATTATTGACATGCTTAATTTGGATTGTTCTACTAAATGTTTAAATGCTTTTGATGAGATTTTATGGTTATGGCATAGAAGACTAGGACATGCATCTTTTGATCACCTTGCTAGAATTAATTCTAAGGAATTGGTGAAGAGTATTCCTTATTTGAAGTTTGAAAAAGACCGCATTTGTGGTGCGTGCCAACTTGGGAAACAAACCAAGTCTTCTTTCAAACCAATCAAAGATATCATGTCATCTAGGCCTTTAGAATTGATTCACATGGATCTTTTTGGACCAACTAAAACTAAAAGCTTAAATGGAAATAGATATGTTTTTGTTTTAGTCGATGATTTTTCTCGTTTCACTTGGGTTTTCTTTTTGGAGCATAAAGATCAAACTTTTTCGCATTTTAAGATTTTTCGAAAGAGGGTTGAAAAAGAAAAAGGATTTTCGATTTTACGGATAAGAAGTGATAGAGGTGGTGAGTTTGTTAACCAACTCTTCATGACTTATTGTGATGAAAATGGAATTAAGCATGAAATGTCATGTCCTAAAACTCCACAACAAAATGGAGTAGTTGAAAGGAAG
The DNA here is from genome assembly GCA_038442645.1 of Agave tequilana. Classification (NCBI taxonomy): domain Eukaryota; kingdom Viridiplantae; phylum Streptophyta; class Magnoliopsida; order Asparagales; family Asparagaceae; genus Agave; species Agave tequilana. The sequence goes on from JAVJIF010018199.1 coordinate 61,316, forward strand.
AATAGAACTCTTCAAGAAATGGTTAGGACTATGATAAGTGAATATGGTCTCCCTCAATACTTATGGGCCGAGGTCGTAAACACCGCATGCTACATATCAAACCGTATTTATTTGTGTAAAAATACTTTCAAAACCTCTTTTGAAATTTATCATTTAAGAAAACCAAATGTTTCATATTTTAAAGTTTTTGGATGCAAGTGTTTTGTTTTAAATACTAAAGATAATTTGGGTAAATTTAATGCTAAGGCTTATGAAGCAATCTTTATTGGTTATTCTAGTACTAGTAAAGCATATAGAGTATTCAATAAATCAACTCATACTATTGAAGAATCTATACATGTTAAATTTGAAGAAACTAATGCTATTGTTGAGAATGTTGTAGATATTGACTCATTAGGTGAGGACATGGAGAAAATATCCTTGAAGGACTCACCTATTCAAGATGACAAGTAAGAACCTATTGGTGAAGTTCAAAAGGATGAAGTGGAACAATCATAACCACTTCCTAAAGATTGGAGATATGCCTCAAATCATCCCAAAGATCTCGTCATAGGTGATATATCAAAGGGGGTAACTACTCGCTCCAAACTCCATGAATTGTGTGGAAATTTTACATTCATATCTCATTTTGAACCCAAAAACATCCTCGAAGCCGAGGGTGACTTATATTGGTTGCTAGTTATGCAAGAAGAGCTCAATCAATTTGAACGCAATCAAGTTTGGCACCTTATTCCTAGACCCCATGATAGACCAATAATTAGTACTAAGTGGATTTTTAGGAACAAGTTGGATGAGTCAGGAAATGTTATTAGGAATAAAGCTAGGTTAGTGGCCCAAGGTTACACTCAAGTTGAAGGAATCGACTTTGAGGAGACCTTTGCACCCGTAGCACGGCTTGAAGCCATACGGATCACACTAGCTTATGCATCTTTTAAAAATTTTAAACTTTTTCAAATGAATGTAAAAAGTGCATTCTTAAATAGTTTTATTGATGAGGAAGTTTATGTTGAACAACTTCCCGGTTTTGTGGATCAAGTACATCCAAATTTTGTTTTCAAACTTGATAAAGCATTGTATGGTTTAAAACAAGCTCCAAGAGCTTGGTATGAAAGGCTTTCTAGTTTTCTTCTTTGAAATGATTTTGTTAAAGGCAAAGTAGACACCATATTATTTACTAAACATGTTGATAGTGATATTCTTATAGTTCAAATATATGTTGATGATATAATCTTTGGTTCTACTAATGAGTTACTTTACAAGGAGTTTGAACAGTGTATGCAACGTGAATTTGAGATGTCATTAATGGGTGAATTGAACTATTTTCTTGGACTCCAAATCAAGTAAATGCGTGATGGGATTTTCATATATCAAGCCAAGTACTCCAAGGAACTCATCAAGAAATTTGGGCTTGGAGACTCAAAAATTTGCAACACTTCCATGGCCACCACTACCAAGCTTGATAAGGATGACCAAGGTAAGTGTGTTGATATAAAATTGTATAGAAGCATGATTGGTGTTTGTTGTATTTAACGGCTAGTAGGCCGGATATTATGTTTAGTGTGTGTCTTTGTGCTAGATTCCAATCGTGTCCCAAAGAATCTCATTTAATTGCGATAAAACGCATTATTCGTTATATTAAGGGCACTATTGGAATGAGTCTTTGGTATCCGAAAACCGGAGAATTCTCAATGACGAGTTTTTCGGATGCCGACTATGCGGGTTGTAGAGTGGACAAGAAGAGTACTAATGGAACATGTCAATTTCTTAGTAATTGTCTTGTTTCATGGTCTTCCAAGAAACAAAATTCGGTAGCCCTCTCAACCGCCGAGGCGGAGTATGTTGCGGCGGGCTTGTAGTACTCAAGTCCTTTGGATGAAACATACTCTCCTTGATTATGATCTGCATTATGATCATATAAAAATATTTTGTGATAATATTAGTACTATTCATATGACTAAGAATGCAAATCAACATAGTAAGACCAAGCACATTGAGATTCGATATCACTTTCTTAGAGATCATTTTGAGAAAGGTCATATTGAGATTGATTATGTTTCTTCCGATTTGCAACTTGCCGATATTTTCACTAAACCACTTGACTATAATAGATTTTCTTTTATATGTGGTGAACTTAATGTTTGTTTTGTTGAATAAGAAAGTTTTCTTGCTAATATATCCTTTTTTGATATATGACAAAAAGGGGGAGAAGTTTATATTTTGATAATTTGTTGTTTTATGATATTTTGATGGTTTGTATTCAAAAATTCTCATTCTCTCATAATAAATTGTTTTATACTTGTTTAATATAGCATTATTTGAGGGGGAGTTTTTACCTCCCTTTTATATCTTGTGTTATAGCCTATATGTTTTGTCATCATTAAAAAGGGGGAGATTGTTGGCCCAAAAGGTTACACTCTCTATTTGTTTAAGTTTTGATGATAACAAAACATATAGAAGTTATTTGGTACTAATAAGTTGTTTAGAATGAGTTTCAGGTTTGTACTAGTCTTGATGGCTTTTTAAGCATATTGCAAGGATAATGGCGCTAAAAGGTCAATGGCGCAAGAGGACGTTTTCATAGGAGAGGAGGCTCTAGCTTGACGAAACGCGGCTCGGAGACTTCCTTTCTCAGTTTTTATATTTTTAGTTTGTTAAAGGATAGTGTATAGTGTTGAAGCTCAATATTCCCCACACACAAGTTTTTGCACATGATGTTCAAAAGATATTTCTCTTTTACATAAAACATTTTTATAAACATATTTTAATACTTACAAACTTTATTTTATATAGTGTACCAAGTCTTGATCAAAATTAATTTGAAAATTATTAGATCTTCAATACCATTTTTCAAAAAGATCTGTTTTGGCCTGTTGCGGTCGACCGGACGATCGACCGGCTCTGTTTCAGGTCAGAACAGTCGACCGGGCGGTCGACCGCGCTTCTGACCGTTTGGGTGTGTGCATGTGTGCACGTTACCTGGTCGACCGGGCGGTCGACCGGACACCACGTCGGTCGACCGAGCTTCGGCCGACTGAAAGACCATTAGTCTCTGTTTGGGACGGTCGACCGTGGGCTGGCAACGGTTATATTTTTTGAAAACCGGTTGACCGGCCGGTCGACCGTGAGCTTAATTTCAGCCCAAACGGCTAGTTTTTTAAACACGTTTTAAAACGTGCTTTTCTTCTCCAAACGATTTTTAGGGCTGGATTTGGGTCTAATCTTTCCTAATTATTCATTATAACAGTTTACCTTTTAATCCCTACCTCTATCCTATAAATAGGGATGATTAGGGTTGAAGAGATCACAACAATCCTTTGCAAAAGAAATCAAGTTCAAGTCTTTCAAAAGAAGTTTTTGCTCTCAGTTTTTTGTGCTCAAATTCTCTCTTTTCACTGAAGTTTTTGATTCCAAACTCTCTTTTATTTTATTTTCTTTTTCACTTACAAAACTTGAGCTTCAATCCTACACATTATTCTCTAGGGTTTTTGTAAGGGAAAAAGTTTTTCAAAAGAGGGTTTGTGGTCTTTTGATCACCAAGATATTCTTATATTTGTGGCTCCACTACCTCTGGACTAGAGGAGTGTGTTAGAGGAGTTGGGTGCTCCCTTGTGATTGTAATTCTTTGTGAAAGTTATAGTGGTTCTAAATCCTTCTGGGTGAAGGCGGGGACGTAGAGCTGGGTGCTCGAACCTCAAAACAAATCTCAGTGTTTGCGATTGGTTTATTTGTGTTATTTACTTGCTTTATATTCATTGCTATATTGTCGATCAATACTCATACAACAAGATTGCATTGCGCACCTCAAGCTCTTATCTAGGGGAATCACGAGGAAGGAGTTTAGAGCCCTTCACGGGGTATTCGGCTTCTAATCTTGTTTCGGGTGATCGTTGCATCATAACATTTTAAATTTGTGTATTGATTAACATTATCACCTATTCACCTCCCCTCTAGGTGATTTCAGAAGACACCGGAGAAAGAAACATATATCAAATAATTACTCAAAATCTTTTCTACACCATTGATATGTGTCCAGTTAGGACTGCATAAATAAATCAAATTAATTCATGAGAAATCTAGATAGATAAATCAATATGGTAAAAGATATAAACAAATATTAAATGTTTGTGGCTACCTTGGCTTGTGAAATTTTGGTAAGTCTGCTTCTCCAGTCATTTTCAACACTTCCACAGAATCTGTTATAACAAGCTATCTTAATATACACGAATCGCATGTGTGCGTGTGCAGAGAAGCATAAAGAGCTATGCATTTCTTGATTTTTGTCATGAAAACTTCTTTAGTAACTTCTGGACTATAAAGACCCAAGTAGTATCATTCCTTTTTGAGAAGAAAAGATCTCAAACATCGTTTTTTAATGTGATGTTTATCTGATATGACAGATGGAAATGGGAGAAGCAACTGTGCAGGGATGCCACTGCCTAATATAAAAGGGTAAGAAAAAAATTCTCTTAAGTCTCTGTACTTATTTCAGCCGGAATTTTCTTTTTTTTTTCTCCCAATCCTACCTTCAGTTCTTTACATCTCTTGGTAAAATCATCCTTACTTTTGAGTTGCCTCGTGATGCTGGTAAAGAAATGGAGGACTACAAATCTCAGAAACCTTGCGACTTCAAATGAACGTTCAAAAGAATTTGCATGATCATTTGGAGGTATGAACATCACTAAGTAATATGTTGCCATAGCTTTGGTGTTGTTTTGTGTAGTGTTCAATTGAATTCATCATCTCCAGTCTGGTTCACAGTTCCAGAAGAACTTACAGATGAGAATAGAGAAGCAAGCAAATTACCTCGAACAGGTGATTCATCAGCAGAAGAAAAGTTGTAGCTTCTTCCAGAATGATACATCAGATATAGCACTTGACCCATATGATGGAGAGTGCTCGTCAATTAGAGTACATGAAAGTCCGGGAGAGAAATTTCTCAATGAAAATAGGCCTTAAGCGTTTGCGTCTGAAACCAGACTGAAACAACAAAGAGAAATCAAAATTTACTCAGGGAACACCAATTGCTGAAGGAAACCAAGGATCTCACTGGAAAATCACAACTCAAGAGGACTAGTAATGCTAATTGCTCTATGGATTAGAAGAAACATGTTTGCTGTCTACCGTGTGCTTCAAAATGTTCTGTGAATGCCTCTCAACTAAGGGACAGGCCAATAAAGCTAGAAATATTTGTACATTCAAGCTTTTATTCTGCACTGTCAAGTGTAGTAGCCTATTTATGAATTGTATAATTATACATGAAAAGTATTATACGGATAGATTTCAAAGGATTCAAGACATCTTCATTCATAAGATATGTGGTTCATCAAGAATACACACGAAGAGGATTTCAACTCGTTGATTAATCAGCATAGTTGGTGAGATAGCTTAGAACCTATTAGTTATAGTAGTAATTAGTTAATTAGTAGAAATGTTTGGCTGTAGATTCCTACTAGTAATTGGAGACCTATACTCTTAGTAGTATTATGAGTTATAATTTGAGTAGGATTTCATTTTGTATGCGTTTGTACAAGGACTACTCATGACTCCATGTATAATTGTATTTTATAATACTCTTTGATAATCAATAAAAATATAGTCCTTTATAGTTTAACATGATATAGAGCCCTAGGGTTTTTATAAAAAGTCTCCACTACCACCCTATGGGCTCGCGCCATCTTCTTTCGTTTTCATTCTTTCTTCTTCCTTTTTTTTCTATTTTTTTCTTTCTACCCCAATCCCCTCACCACCGAAAAAAAGAAAACAGTTACTGCATTGTTCATCGCAATTAATGTTCACGGGTACTGTTCATTAAGGGTTACTGTTCATTGGCATTGCTCATCACAGAGTATTGTTAAATAGGGTACAATCCAACAAATTTTAATTCATTTCATTTGTCCTTGAGTTTTCTTCTTTGATAATTCTTCGTTCATAATTTTTCACCTTCCGCAATTTGTTTTTGATAATTCATCAAAAAGTTTCATATTCAGTTTTTCATTTTTAGATTTTGACTTAGATTTAGCTTTTGGTTTAGGGTTCAAACTGCTTAAGAGTTAAAACCTAGAATGGCAACTGAAATCATTTTAATCATTAAATTAATTAGCAAATTGGAGGCTGGTCTTGATGATTCAGGGGTCTCTCTAAATTTTTGGGTGTGCTGAACGCGTTGTGAGTCTTGTGATCAGTGTTGTACAAGTGGTGGCAAATGACATCGCTCAAGGTGATCAAAGATCATGATTTATTCAGCTTCAGTTTGTGGTTTTCAATTATTGGAGTTATACTTTGCAAGATCCCAAAGGAGGATTATTTTAGTTTGTTTAAGATCCAAAAGAAAATCGTTTGAGTTTGTTTCAAATCCAGAGCAAGAAGTGTTTAAGTTTGTTTAAGATCTCGAGAGAGGATCATTTTAGTTCATTTGAGATGCGAAGGGAGGATCATTGAGTTCATTTGAGGTCCCAAGGGAGGATTGTTTGACTTCATTTGAGGCCCAACATAGAGACATTTGGTTTTGGTTCAAATTTCAAGGGAGAGTCATTGAGTTAATTTGAGATCTCAAGAGAGAATTGTACGAGTTCATATGGAAATACTAAATGAGGATCAAAGGGATTGTCATTTGGTTTCAATTCATAACCCAAGTAAGGATTGAGTTTGTTTTGGAGATTTTATTTAGTTTGACATTAGCATCAACAGCTCAACATTTGCATCAAGTAGAAGTTCGGTGTCAGCGATTCAACATCAATGTCGGCATTTGGTATTCGTTTTTAGCACATCAACAATTTCACATTTACTTTTTAGTTTTTGTTGGGCAAGCTCTTGAGGTCATGCTACTGTGAATTTCAGAGGAGGCGTTAGTTATAGTCATACTGATGTGAAACGTGTATGCGTGCAAATATAAATCAGTGATATAACTGAAATGTGCTACATTTCACCAAAATTACAATTGTGAGTAGGAAAATAATTTATACTTGTAATGTGACAGTTGGGTTTAAACAAAATCTACAGGCGCAGGTTATACTGTTATGATCTCAAATAAATCAATGCAAATACTAAATTACGATGGCACACTAGTACAATCAATATTAATGACCAGCATCACAGGTATTACAGATTCCCATAACCTCACGAATTTCGTGACAGCAGAAAAATTGATAAAACACTAGAGAACTGTTATCCAGTCTGACAAATAAAGATCGTGTTCAGAAAAATATACCTACTGAGGATCATGTCTTCAACAACACATTAGATGTCATCGGATTCCACCATCTCTATTAGAGAAAATTTCATCATAAAAATTTTTATTAATTTTCTCTGTTGTATTAGGATGAATCTCTGGGAATTAGTGGAAATAAGATGCTCTTAGAATATGGCTCAAGGGAGGGCTTATCAACCAGTAAGATAAAATCAAGACCTTTATAATTTACTAGGTTTTTAACATTGAAAAAAAGACTAATTCCAAAATCTTTAGAAAAATCTATAACATAAACATTATCATTTAATTTTATCAAGATTTTGGAAGGTCCGACACTATAGGCATGCAACTGTTTAACATCACCAACATTAAAAGTTTTATATCATTTTTCGATGTCAGCTCGTAATTTGTAGTTGGCGTTGGTTGTCAGTGCAACTTTATCATTGATTCTCTTGTGTAACTCATGAGTGTGTGATGTAAATTTAGACTCTGATGCTTTATAGTGTTCAACTATCAGGATAGGATCAATAGGCTGCCTCACCATAAATAGTTTCATGATTTCATGAGGTATTTTATCTGTTGTCCTATTGAGAGATATATTGTAAGCAAATTCAACAGTAAACAACTTGAAATCCCCATTTCCAGTGTGTTTACGTACAGGGGTACGCAAGAGACGAAGTAAAACAAAAAAGGGAGGGGGTGATGTCAGTCGTAGAGGAGGGAGGGGTGACTATCGTAATTTTGGTAAAACATAGCACATTTCAGTTACATTACTGAAATCTTCCTTCAACAAATCCAACGCTTCGAGAATGACTCGAATCGGACCCCGAATGGCCGAGAAATCGCCCAATAACCATGTCCAGTCTGCAAAAGGGTTTGTTCTGCAAACAGGTCTGGATCGAGTCTGCACTATTGAAATCAGGTCGATTCTGGAGTTGTCCGGTCTGTACTGTAGCTTGCGGATCTAGGTCTGCACTGAGTTGCGACCTGCGAATCTGAGTTTACACTGCACTGCGAATGTTGCAACCCTGTTGATTTAGTGGCGACTGGGCTTGTTAAAATCCAAACCCGATTTGAGGTTTCTCGAGTTGTTGCAGCCATGTTGAAGACGGCTCAGCTTCGCTGCGAGGAATGAAGTCGAGGAGGTTCCGGGGGAGGGGAAGACTGGCGGCAAGTCAGGGTGAGGGAGGTAGGAAAGGCGACAGACCGAAGGCGGACAAAGAGGAAGGGGTGGCAGAGAAGGAGTAGGGCAGCAGGCAGTGGAAATTTGTAGGGAGGGAGGGAGACGCAGCGATGATGGCGGCTTGACACGGAAAGGACGATGGTGGAAAAGGAGGATGAGGGCACGAGTGAGAGGAGAGAAGGCGACCCGGGTGCGAGAAGGAAAGAAGGGAGGCATGGTGTAGGGGGAGAAGAGGTGGCTGTCAGAGTTTAGGTATTGGCGGCGGTGATAGATCGGGGCAAGGAGGAGAAAAGAGAGGGGAAGTCGGTGGGAGAGAGAGTTGAGGCACGTGGGGAAGAAGAGAGAAAAAAATTAGGGTTAAGGTTTTAATAAAAAAATAAATAGAATTTACTCCTAAACACTTTAATCTTTCACAATAATTTTTCATCAAAATTCTACATTAATTTTATTTATAGTAGAGAGCCTTTAAATATGTTTTACAAAGTCTGATTTTTAGATTACAACCAATGTGGTACTAAACTTTAAAATAAAAGAAAAAACAACAAAAGAAATTAAAAAATAAAATAAAGCCAAAGATACAATACGACTCGGATTACTCGAACCATATCGGTGTAACGTCTCCGTCTTCTCTTGGGCACGCGCCAGGGCTGGATATCTGCACCGCATAATTAGTTAATTGATAGAGTTATTTAGTTATAGAGTTCTAATAGTATTTGGAGTCTTAGAGTCAAGCTTAAGTAGCATTTAATTTTGAATGGTCTTTATAAGGAGGGGATAACACATGGCTCTATATGTAATTCTATTGTATAATTCCCTTATAATCAATAAAGATACCTCTTAATAGTTTAATAGAACCAATGATTCATCATCAAATGGAACTAGTACTATTCTGATGCGAAACATTACAATAATTAAAAGATATGTTGAGTTCCCACTATAAAAAAAAAATTTGCCAATCATTTTAACCAGATAGAGGAAAGAAGGTAATGAAGATAAAATATAAGTTTGTTCTATGGCAATGATAATTAATCCTTGTTTTATTAAATAAAGAACAAATAAAGAAGCAACCATCAGAAGGAGATCCTTCTAACTAATCACAATTTATTTCAACTAAAGAGGATAAATCCATGCATTGATGGATAAAACAATCTGCAACTAAAAGAAAGATCGATTCTTTGGATCCTTTCTTTCTTAGATGGAATGGATAGAGAAAAAAGTATTATTCTGATGTACCAAGATCCAGTTTTCGGTTCATATTTTATAGACTAACCTTCATGATTCACATCTTTGTTGGAAAAGAAAATCTTTTATAATATGGAATCATTATTAGAAATTTTATTTATTTATTTTTTACTTCCTACCTTGGGGACCGTCCAGACCTAATCAAGAGGCCATCTGTTTTGAACTCAACCATGTATTATTTTTTGTAGTTGGAGAACAGTATCAGACCTGTTTCGCTCCGCCCCACAGCGATAAAGGGCCTAGCACAAGTAGTGAACCTACTCTATAGACTTCCTGTTTCTTCCTATTACCAACATGTCAAGAAACTTCCACCATCTACCTTCTCCATCTATTCTATAAATTATCCCTTCCTCTTGTGAGAAATTTGGAAAAATATCTCCTCTTTTGTCCCCTTTTCCATTGCATTATATCTTCTTTCTTTCTTATTTTCAATTCTTCCTTTTTGTTCTACTTAGGGTGTGTTTGTTATACCAGTATTCACTAGGAAATTCTAGATTATGGGTTGTTTGGTTGCATATAAAAGGAAAATAGAATTTGTAATTGGTAACTAGAAATGAGCGAACATTTGAACTTTGGTGGGAAATTCCAATCCCCATGCAAGTGAGTGGTTGTACTTGAACCGAATTTGAAATTTTGCATGGGAATTGAGATTTTCCACCAAAGTTCAATTTTCCCCTCCTTTTCCAATTACCAATTACAAATTCTATTTTCCTTTTAAATGCAACCAAACAACCCCTATCATGCTATTTTCATGTTTGGCATATGTTTAACTTAACATTCTCAGGAATATTAGATTTCCCATTGACACCAAATTTCGTGATTTTGTGAGAAGATAATTCCCACCATGATAAATTGGCCTTCTCGGGGGCGAACCTAACATTCACACCATTGTGGGGGAACATCCACATTGAATTTTATAAAATATATGGAGTAGTATAAATAATTTGTATTTTTTGCATATGATCTCTTCTTTTTAGATTATTTTTACTAGAATAAAGATACTTCACGACTCTAACTCAAGTGGTAACTTATAAAAATATGTTATTGGAGGTCACAATTTCAAGTCTTCGGTGCTACTTTTTTCCCTTTTATTTTCTCTTCTCTTCTGACATTCATACTAATACTGAAATTCTTATTACATTTATATCCACGCTGAAAAATATCTTGCGCCAGTAGCTTGGCCTTCTATTATCTCACCCAAATAAAATATTATTTTTCAATATAACCTTATTTATGCTGCTCATATTTCTTCCTTTCCTTGTCTTTTGCGTTCATGGCAATCATTGCCACTAGCCCTCACTGCAACCACTATTGTCGACCATCACAACCGTTGTCATCGACCATCACTGATACCACGACAATCACATCAACCACTACCACCACCATTGTCGCCACTACCGACCGCCAATCATCGCCACTACCGGTCGTCGATGGCTGCCACCGCCGTCTGCCACTACCAATCCCCTGTCATCACCACCTCTGATACCAACCATTCCAATAATTAATTGACCATTGCCACCGCAATCGCCGATGCTGCCATTACTATTATTACTCTCGCCATTGTCGCTGATGCTGGCACCACTACCACTACCACTAATGAGCCTCTACAACTTTTAATGTCGCCATTACTACTAATGTTTTTGCCGCCAGCCTCGCTGATGTCACCGCCATTGTTGCCATTATCAATGTTGTCATCCTCATTGCCACCAGGGTGAATATCGTCACTATCCCGGCTGTGGATGCCTCCAATGCCCTCGATATCGCCACTATCACCACTTCGTTCACTATGACTAACATCACATTGCAAGATTAGTTTACAAAAAAATATATTTCTAAAATTATATGCCCCTAAATCTTCTCTGTTTCTAAAATTACCTCCAAATCATCATATTTCTAAAATTATCCCCCAAATTCTTAAATTTGACCAAAAATACAAATCTTTAAATTTTTAACAATTTAGGGATAAGATTACCAAATTACCTCACTCTTCTCTCTTCTCTTTATCTCTCTCTCCTCTTACTCTCTCTCATAACATCCCCTTCTCTCTCTTATAACGCCCCCTCTCCCCATCTCCTCTCCTACCGTCGCCCTCCTCTCCCTCTCCCCCCTCTCGTCTTCTCTCATGCTTTTCCTCTTTGAGTACCACAGCGTCAAGGCCCTCATCGTCGAGCAGTTCCCTGTTGACATTGCTAGCTCACCCCTTCTGCGTAGATTCTGACATTCTATCTCTCAACGGTTTGGAACCGCTACAGGCTGACGTCGAGATCGATCACGACGACAAGGTCTATGTCACCGTCTGGCGGTCCATGGTGTTGACAAGATCTTTCTTCTTCTCATTCCTACTTATTTTTCAATCTTCTAAGTTTGGTGCGGGGTCAAGCTAGCTTCACTTCTTAATTTGGATGGGAGAATTCGACATTCGAGAGCAACCATTGAGGTCGATCGAAGCAGGGCTCTCTGTTTTAAATATCAGCCGAGTCGGCCGAATATCGTCCGATATCTCCTTTTTTGCTTGCTGCCGATACGATATGGGGAAATCATTCGCCATATCGTTTGCAGCAAAAAACGGGCCGACATTTGAAATATCAGCCGATAAATCGCCCGATATTGGCCGATAAATCGTCCTATATATCGCCAGATATGAAATAACTTATTTATTGTACGACTGCGTGCAAATGTACATTATTTTTTTACTATATTTGCAAGCATATTACATCATTTTTATTAGGCAGATGATATCTATGACTCTAAACCAACTTTTAGTTATCAATATTTTATTATATATAGTGTTTGATATGAATGCCCGATATGCGCGCGTATCCCCGATATCTCCCCCGATATCCGATATCCAATATGAAAAACCCTCATCCGATACGATCCCGATATCCGATATTTAGAACCTTGGCAGGGCTCAAGCTCATTGATGCACTAGGCAACATTTTCATTGGTGACAAAGCTGACGACGTCGAGGACAGTGAGAGGGGTACAAGAGTCGAGGAGGGAGATTGCGAACTCCTATTTGATGGAGGACGATCTTGTGCGCGTTTGGACTATTCTTCGTTGTGGCTAGCTTCTTCATGGGCCCTACCTGATCCCTAGACATAGCTTAACTAATCTTATCATTCACTTATGCTTGTAATTCCCATCTTTTGGAAGCACAGTCACTGTTTTAAATCATGACCGATATATCGGTATATTGACTGTTTTAAATCACGACCGATATACCGGTATATTGACTGAGATACTGGTAATAATCCAAAACGATATGATAAGTGTAAAATTTACCGGATATTGTTTTGAACCAATATAGGTTGATATATTGCCATGCGGTCGATATCCAAGATGAATATATCTGATATATCGTAACATGACGCATTTGAGGAGTTTCGATAAAAGGTAAGTATCCCTATGAATCTATTGACCCTAAATTTTTTAAAGTAATTTCATATAATTTATGTATGCAATCACATGTATATTTTTCATCTGGTATGACGTTCAAAACGACGTCCGATATTTAGTACCATATCGTGATATATCACCCAGTATCCGGTATCTAGTACATAATTTTGCTGACTGATATATCAATGATATCTGATATTTAAAACACTAAGCATAGTCAAGTGCTGGAATTTCATTTTAAGGGTAATTTTAGGATTTCAAAAAATTATAACAAAATATTCTTATTTGATTCTTTTTAACTGACGTTGGGATAATGTTAGAAATATGAAAGAATTTGGGGGTAAATTTAGAAATATGATGATTTGGGAGGTAATTTTAGAAATAGGCGAGATTTGGGGGCAAATATAAAAAACCCAAATATATTAAAGTGCCATATTATTGAAATTTCTTTAACATACCAAATACAATAATAATTTATTGGTTAGAATAAGGATTTCTGGAAATATAGGAAGAACTAACATTCTACCACATTGTTGGAAAGTGACTCCATCCAATCGGCTCCGTCGAAAAATAGTTAGGATTAGATGGTTGGTTGATTCAGTGTGGGATCATTACCATACCATGTATGTAACACTGTTCGAAGTATCGGCCGAGTCGGATACGACTCGGCCGAGTCATATCCGACTCGGCCACCTCCGATATGACTCGGAGGCCCGAGTCGCCCGAGATCGCCGAGTCGACCCGGATCGGGTCCGACTCGGACGCGACTCGGCCGAGTTGACCGAGTCGCGTCCGAGTCGGACCCGATCCGGGTCGACTCGGCGCCCGTGACCCCCCCGATAAAAAACGCTGAGGGAGAGAGATCAGATCTAATCTCTCTCTCTCGCTCGCCGTCCCCCGCGTCGCCCTCGTCGTCCCCCGCGTCGCCGTCGCCGTCGCCGTCTGCAGGTAATTCTCCTCTCTCCCTCTCCCCCTCTCCCTCTCTCCCCCTCTCCCTCTCTCTGTGCCTCTCTCTCCCTCTCTTTCTCCGTCTCTCTCTCCCGCAGCGACTCTCTCTCTGTCTCTCTCTCTCTCTCCGTCTCTCTCTCCCCCGTCGAACTCTCTCCCTCTCAGTCTCTCTCTCTCTCCGTCTCTCTGTCTCTCACTCTCTCCCCCTCTGTCTCTCTGTCTCTGTCTCTCCCTCTCCCTCTCCCTCTCAGTCTCTCTTTGTCCCTCTCTCTCCCTCTCTGTCTCCGTCTCTCTCTCTCTGTCCCTCTCTATCTCCGTCTCTCTCTATCTCTATCTCTGTCGGACTCTCTCCCTCTCCCTCTCAGTCTCTCTCTCCCCCTCTCCCTCTCTCTCTGTCCCTCCCTCTCTCCCTCTCTCACCGTCTCTCTCTCCTCCTCTGTGTGACTGTGTCTCCCTCTCTCCCTCTGTCTCCCTCTCTCTCCCTCCCTCTCTGTTCCTCTCTCTCTCCCCCTCAGTTTAATTTTGATACATGAATTTTGATATCTACAATTTTTTATGATTTGTCATGAATTTTTCATAATTTTTTTGGCATTCTATATAGCGTTTTGCGCGTATCGTCTGAGTCCGATCCGAGTCGTCGAGACCGATCCGTCTCGGTGCCGGCCGAGTCGGCGGCCGAGACCGAGACTTTGAACCATGGTATGTAAGAAGCTTAAAAGATAGTGGTTAAATAAGCTTCGCCCAAAATTTTCACAATGGTAATCCCTTCTGTTTTATTGGGTTCCACGCCAATTTTCTTTGGACTTAAGTTAGAGTTTATTATAGATAGAGATGTTTTTTTTCCATGTAATCTAACCATGGACGTTAGGTTAAGATTATAATTCACTTTTATCATGGAGTGATACCATTTTTCTTGTGGGGGTGAAGCCATCTTAACTATCTTTTTTTTTTATCAAAACCGACCGAAGAGAGATTTTCTCCCGTGACTCATATAGAAACTTTGTCCGTCCGTCTGTCTTCTCCTTCTTCTTCCTCTCTTAACTCCCCCTACTTCTTCCTCCTTTTTCTTCCTCTTCCCTCCTTCTCTTGATCGATCGGTCCGTTTCCCACCGACATAGGCAGTATACTAGTTATATTATTTTTCTGCTTTCGCTTGCGTGCTCTATCCCCATCACTTTCTCTCTCTCTCTCTCTATATATATATATATATAATATATATATATATATATATATATATATATATATATATACATATATGTACACACACATAGCACATGGAAGTGAAACTCAGACTATTTATAGCACAATTGAACAAAGAATTTAGAAATTTATATGCGTAATACTCTCGTTAATATTACAACTGAAGCACATTCAATAGTCAATTGTACATCTCAATGTTCATGTGCATCTAAAATAGAAAAAGACTGATCTGATGCTAGAATTGCACCTCTGACAAAGATATGATGCAGCAATCTAGATATTGAGAAGAAAATCTATGCCCGGTATTCCGCACACACCGGACTGGTTCATTCTTCCCTTGAGAACTACCAATCTCTCTAATTCAAACTTGGACCATAACATACCTGGAAGAGAACGTCTTCACATCAAAAATTCATGAACTTTTTCAAGAAGCACTTTTGAAAAAATGCCAATTGGAAAGAGAATCAATATTCCAATTGCAATCCGTACAAATGCCAATTGGAAAGAGAATCAATATTCCAATGCCAATATAAGAAAAAATGCCAATTGGAAAGAGAATCAATATTCCAATTGCAATCCGTACCTTATACGAGTCAGGCATAACCCTTCCCAAGACAGTTCAAACATCGCTGTATTCTGTAACAAATTAACACCCTTAAATTAAAAGTCAAGAATTGACATCATCATAGTTCCATATCTAACAAATAGTACTCAAATATCACAAAATTTTAATGAGAAACACTAACCTATTTCCATCACATGTTGGGCAAAGGCAAGGGTTAATAACTATGGGATCGTACAACGGAGACCACTCGATAGTGGAGTTCCCTTTGCATAGTTTGCAACTATAAAACCCTTTCCCTTTGCAGACCACACAAGGGAGAGCAATTTTTCTCTACAACCCAAGAACGAACACAAAATTGCACAATCAGGTCTAAAATGATAGAAATAGCCAAGAATCGAGTTTTGAGAAGAACTCACCCGCTTTGATTGCGAAGCGGACTGGAGAGCTCGGATGGCTGCCGAGGCAGCGAGAGAGACGGTGAGGAATCCGCCGACGAGGAACGCCGCTGCATGCCCCAGCGAACGCAGTGGCGGGCGAGGGGGGCCACCGGCCATCTGTGAGCTCTCTGGCGAAATTCGTCTCGGCCTCGAGGAGGAGGGAACTCTAGCGATGGCTTGAGGCTTCACCAAAATTTTCTCCTCCAAAAATCAGCCAGCAACGGGTCGAATGGATGAACCCACTAAAACCGGGGGAAAATGTCCTTTACCCCCTTACATTTGAATGTGATACAACTTACCCCCTCTTGCTTTTTTACTGACTTTTAATCCCAGTGTCCCCCTCCTTTTTACATGTGCTCTTGAGGAGATTAAATTACAACATCACTTGTCCCCATCTTTTTAACATATGCTCTTGGAGATTAAATTGCTCAAATTATAAAATCTCTCGGTCAAATTAAATACTATACCTTTGACTAAAATTGATTATATTGCAATAAAAATCCCTGTTAAGTTAATATTATATTTATGACAGTGATTTTCTTGATTTTTTTTCCAACGAAAACGAGAAGTTCGATGCTAAGTTAAATATCACATCTCTAGCATACATTTCATTGTTAAGTTAAATACTACACCTATGACAATGATATTTTCTCGATCTTTCTTATTGAAACTGAGAAGTTTGATGCTAAGTTAAATATTGCACGTCTAGCATCCATTTCGTTATTAAGTTAAATACTACACCTATGACAATGATCTTTCCTCGAGTTTTCTTATTGAAACCGAGACATCAAATCCTAAGTTAATATCACACCTCTAACATTTTCCTGTTGTCAGGTTAACACTAAACCTATGACAGTAATTTTCTCAGTTATCTCACTGAAAACGAGATCTTCTTGATGCTAAGTTAATATTATACCTCTAACACATATCATTGTCAAGTTAATATCACACCTCTGACAATTCAATTTGCTCAAATTGTAAATCCAAACCCATCGTGTTAACATTACACTACTGATGATAAAAATTTCTATAAATTCCCAGTGGATCAAACACCACTTGTTATTGTCATCAATAAAATAGCAAGTCCACAAAATTCCTTCAATCATAGATTCAACCCGTGTCAAGTTAACATCACACCTCTGACAGTAACCCTCTCAAATTCCTTAACAGAATTACCGAACTTTGAGTTTCTACGTTAATCATCACCTCTGGAAATTAAAATTCTTCGCGTTTGAAGCAAACGAAGCTCGCATCCGGAAGCTTCTAACATGACCCCGCGTTTCACGAGAATAGCGTTTCAAACAAGCTCAACACGAGGCTCGCTTTCAGAAACACCCAACGCGATCCCCGTGTTTCAAAGAGAAGACAAGAATTGCGTCTTCAATAGATGAGACCCGCGTCTTTATCAACAAAGGCCGCGTCTTTTCTTTCCAACACTAGAGTATGGTCCCGCTTCTTTAATCAGTTCAATAGTACACTGAAAAAAGCAATTGACAACTCTACTGGTTCAACAGTACACCGACAAATAAACCGGAGCTCATACAAATGCTAGATTGAGTTTCTAAGACACTCGTGATGATCTTTCTTTGAGGTTTCAAGCAGCTTAATCGTACACTCATGAAGACTGAAATCCAAACAAGATCAAGCTCGGGGCATCTCAAAAGATTGTCAGTCCAATCATCAGAAGCCCGAAATTAACGTGAAGTCCAAAGTATTTTGAAATCCGTCCCAGTCAACCACAGAGTATCGAAAACTTTGAAGGAGGTCCTATAGGCTATCTAAAAATCATTAAAGACAAGTCATCAGATATGAACTTCCCAACATGAAGGTCGCGTTTTAATTAAAATGCAAACCTCGCGTCTAAGAAGAAATGCTGACTTCAGACGTGGGTCTGAGGAACCCCGCGTCTAAATTCAAACGCGAGTTTGAGTAACTCCCCGTCCTATTTCAGGCGCAGGTCTGAGCAACTCTGCGCTCCACTTCAGACGCGGGTCTAAGAAACCCCGCGTTTCACTTTAAACGTGAGTCTGAGTAACTCTGTGTCTCACTTCAAATGCGAGTCTGAGTAACTCCGCCTCCTATTTCAAGCGCATGTCTGAGCAACTCTGCTCCACTTCAAATGCGGATCTGAGATACCCCGCGTCTCACTTCAAACGCGAGTCTGAGTAGCTCCGCGTCCTTATTTCAAGTGTAGATTTGAGCAACTCTATGTTCTACTTCAGATGCGGATCTGAGCAACTCCGTGTCTTGCGCCTCACACGGGTCTGAGCAACTCCGCATTCTGACTGAGACATCCGCGTCCACAATAAACAATGCAAGGTCCGCGTCCAGTGCGAGACCTGGCTTTCTGTTATAACTGACCCTATTACTGGGTCAATTAACTTTTCCCATGTAATGTGAGAGTTAATCCCCATTATGGAGGGATTATAGGGAAAAATAATACCCCTATGACTCTCTGTAAATAGCCTGAGGAGCTATGAAACATGGGGGACTTTTTGCGGGACTTTTTAGAGGACTTTTTGGAGAGGACTCTTTGAGCAGAGAAGAAAAAGAGAAACTCTTAAAGATTGAGAGGTGAGAATTCTCAAGCTAAAAAGCTTCTTGCTTTTCTATTACTTATTAAAAGGTCCAGAGAGGGGAGAAAAAGAGTAATCAGTAGACTCTAAAACTTAGCATGTTAAAAACAGAGCTCCCTTCTGAATGATCTTTAAAAACATCTTGAAGAGAAGCTTGACATTTGACTGGTCGACGTAGAATAAGAATCACTCTCCATCGCCACACGAAGAATCCAGCCTTAAACAAAGGGAAGAACGAGTTTTCTCTCCTCTTTTGTAATTGAAATCATTCTACTGTAATTTTTCAACCACTCAAAGAAACTTTATATCGAGCATATTTTTTCGACCAACCATGCACCATGCTTAGTTTAATGTTTATCATGCTTAACTAATTTATTTCATAGTTTGCTAATCTCTCCACTACTAGTTCTAGTTCTATATTGGATAAATTGATTGAATCTTATGCATGCTTAAGCCCTAGAGTTAGTTAATTTTCTAGAAGACTTATGATGAGGAACAGGTTAAACTAATTATTGTTAGTACTAGTTAATAGTTTAGCTTACTTTATGCTTAGATGGCTTTGATAGCTTAATGTTAGATTTAAATAATTTTTCTTATGCTATAATTAGAAAGCTTTGATAATCTAAAACTTTAGCTAGTGTAATCTTATTTGAAGCAAATTTTCTAGGAACAACTTTTATGATTCAACATAAAGTTTAATCTTCATAGACTAATAAATTAGTGGTGGTAGATGATTAGTGAACATTAGCTTTTCTCACAATTAAGACAAAACTAATTCTCTTTCCAAACAAAATTCTTTCTTCTAAGTCTTTAGAACAATACTGAGCCAAAACGCTTCTATCACATCTCTCCTTGAGGATCGATCCATATAGTCATTGCTACTACGGTTAAATTGCAAGAATTTTAAGGCCATCACAAATCAGATAAACACTTCTTTGAACCTTGTCTTTTTGTCAATTAAATTTTAGCACCATCGCTGAGGAGGGAACGATAAGTTTGTTCTTCTAACTAATCTCTTTTCTGTTTCTGTGTGCAGGAGTGGAATACAGAAATTTTTTTGCAGCAGTGCACATACAATTGGCTCTGGGACTCGGCCTTCAAAGCAGAGCCCAGAATCTCTCAGTACAGCTGTGCAACCGCGACTGTTTGGAGTTCACTGCTGATCAATTTCTGCAGGGCTTCTTGAAATTGAAAATTTTATCTTTTGCAATTGTTAGTTTACCTGTTTGACTGATTCTACACACTACTAAAAACTCAATAATAACTGAGTGGTTGTTAACTTAAAAAACGGTTTAGACTCTTGCATCTTAGGGTGTGTGTCTATTCTGTTCATTTACATTACTGTTGAAGATGAAATACACCTAGAGGGGGGTGAATAGGTGTAATTGCTAATCTAATGCTCTTTTTAAATTTTACTTAAGTGAGTGATGCAACGATCTCTCAAAACACGACTAAGAGCCGAATACCCCTTGCGAGGTTCTGAACTCCTTCCTCCCAATTCCCCTTAAATGGGTTAGAGGTGCGCAATGCAACCGTGTTGTATTGAGGTGTGATCGAACAATTCCAAGTATGGAATGCGATGATGAAATGCACACAAGTAATATAGCAAGAAAAGTAAACAAGTAAGGATTGCACAAATAAAATGTTAGTTCTCAAGCAATAAATTGAAAGCAAGTAAAGCAAGAGAGAATTAGACAAGATGACACAAAAGCAATCGCAAACAAAGTGATTTGTTTCGAGGTTCGAGCCCGTAGCTCTAGTCCCCGCCTTCACCTCCGTGAAGGGTTTCCACTATCCCCTTAGGATCCCGTACAAGTTAGGCCTCCAAAGACCTCAAGCCCGTAGCTTCACCTTACAAAGAAACTCCACCGAGGAGCTTGTCTCCACAAGAACAAGAATTACAAATAGTGATCTTTAACTAGACCACAATACTCTTTTACAAACACTCTCACTCTTTTACAACTTCACCTATAGAAAGAATATGAAATTTTTGGCTCTATGAAGTGTGGTGAGAAAAGCTTCAGTTGTAGAGTGATATTAGAGATCAAACAACAACTGAAAAACCAATTTGAAAGAATGGAAATGAAAGCTTTAAACTATTTTTCTCTTTCTCTTGAAAAACAATGAAAACTTGTATTTTTCTTGGTGAATAACTAAGGCCTATTTCCCACTATTTATAGGGAGAGAATAGGTTAAAAACTCTGATTTTTCCAGCTAATATCACCTGCAAAAGCACCCCAACAACCCTCTAAAAAGTCTGTTAAAACAGAAAATAAAACAGTTTTTCAGAACAGCCCAAAGAGGAAAGAGCCGTTGGAGGTGTTGCAGGCCTACCGGTCGACTGCCGGTCGACCGGGACCCTGCTGGCAAAAGAGCCGTTATGGCTCCGGTCGACTGCCAGTCGACCGATCTCAAGAAAGGAAACACAGTTTCCTTCTACCGGTCGACCGACCCAGTCGACCGGAAAGATACAGAGAGCAAACATCTAATTTCGGTCGACTGGTATGTAGGTCCGGTCGACCGACAGACATGCACAGCCTGTGCATGTCTGGGCACAGCAGCCGGTCGACTGGGCCGGTCGACCGGTCTGCCTGGAAAACTGTTTTTCTGGGCAGATTTTAAGATAGAAAATTTTGTATAAAATCTTTAAAAATCTGAAGCTAAGTTTTATGCTGAAAATAGTTTATATACATGTATTTAAACAAGTTTTTGAAGATGTAAAGCTTTGGGTACATGTATGTATAAACTAAGACATAAACCTAGAAATAAATATTTTGAAAACATAGAAACATACAAACAAATGTGTGTGCAAATCCTAGAGCCAAATTTCACATATTCTATCTTTACAAAACTAAACTTACAAACTACAATGGTCTTCAAGACTTCAACTTGAGCTATCTTCTCTTGATCTTCAATATTGCAATTTGAGCCCAATTTGACTTGTCTTGAGTCCAATACACCTTCCTTTAGGGAAGAATTCATCTCTTTAATATATAAACCTGAAACACACTTAAACAACAATTTATATTAGTACCAATAACTAATATGTTTTGTAATCATCAAAATACACTAAACATGGGTTGATTGTAACCTTGGGCCAACAATCTCCCCCTTTTTGATGATGACAAAACATATGAGTTATTAAACAAATAAAAGAAGAAGGAGCTTGGAAAGCTCCCCCTTAAACAATGCTATGTATTTAACATGAATATGAACATTATGTAAACATACATAAAGCATTGAAAAATATCATCACCAAAAATAAACTATCATAAGGAATAACAAAAGTTAAAACAAACAACATATTTTTCTCCATATATTTTCTCCATATATTTTCTCCCTTATATTTTCTCCCCCTTTTTGTCATACATCAAAAAGGGTTTTTTTTAAAAAAATTTTAAGACAAAACAAAACAAACATATTAGAAACCAAAACAAAACAAACTAAGATATTTTAAGTATCAATCTTACATACATTCAATTCACCACAAATAAATGAAAATCTTGCATAATCTAAAGGTTTTGTGAAAATATCTGCAAGTTGAAAATCTGTGGAAACAAAATCAATATCTATGTCACCTTTTTCAAAGTGATCTCTAAGAAAATGATATCTAATGTCTATATGTTTGGTTTTACTATGTTGATTAGCATTTTTAGTCATGTGAATAGCACTAGTATTATCACAATAAATCTTAACATGATCAAAATGTAAATCAAAATCGAGAAGAGTATGTTTCATCCAAAGTACTTGTGCACAACAGGCTCCGGCTGCTACATACTCCGCCTCGGCGGTTGAAAGGGCTACACTATTTTGCTTTTTGGAAGACCAAGACACAAGACAATTGCCCAAGAATTGGCAAGTGCCACTTGTGCTCTTCCTATCTACCCTACAACCGGCATAGTCGGCATCCGAATAACTAGTCATGGTAAATTGGTTAGTTTTCGGATACCACAAACCTAAATCAATTGTGCCCCTAAGATACCTAATTATGCGTTTTACCGCTATTAAGTGTGATTCCTTAGGACATGATTGAAAACGTGCACATAAACATACGGAAAACATTATATCCGGCCTACTAGCCGTAAGATAGAGTAAACTACCAATCATGCTACGAAATAATTTGATGTCTACATCCTTACCTTGTTCATCCTTGTCAAGTTTTGTAGTGGTTGCCATGGGAGTCTTTGCTACTTTGGATCCTTCAAGCCCGAACCTCTTGATGAGTTCTTTGGTGTACTTGGCTTGGTTGATGAATGTCCCATCACTACGTTGCTTGATTTGAAGTCCAAGGAAGAAGTTGAGCTCCCCCATCATAGACATCTCAAATTCCTTTTTCATGCATGATTCAAAATTCTTGCAAAGTGAAACATTAGTAGATCCAAAAATAATGTCATCAACATAAATTTGAACTATGAGGATATCTAGATCTATATGTTTGGTAAATAATGTTTTATCAACTTTTCCTTTCTTAAAATCATTTGAAATCAAAAATGAAGACAATCTTTCATACCAAGCCCTAGGGGCTTGTTTTAAACCATATAGTGCTTTATCTAATTTATAAACATAATTAGGGTGTGTAGGATCAACAAACCCGGGGGTTGTTCAACATACACCTCCTCATCAATATAACCATTAAGAAAAGCACTCTTTACATCCATTTGAAATAGCTTAAAATCTTTAAATGAGGCATATGCTAAGGTCATCCGTATGGCTTCGAGCCGTGCTACGGGTGCAAAGGTTTCTTCAAAATCGATTCCCTCGATTTGAGTGTAACCTTGGGCAACTAACCTAGCCTTGTTTCTAACTACATTACCCGATTCATCCAACTTGTTCTTAAAGATCCATTTAGTGCCAATAGTTGGTCTATCTTGGGGCCTAGGAACAAGGTGCCAAACTTGGTTGCGCTCAAATTGATTGAGCTCCTCTTGCATAGCTAGCAACCAATATGAATCGGCCTCGGCCTCGAGGACATTTTTAGGTTCTATGTGTGAAATAAAAGCAAAATTACCACAAAAATCTTGAATCTTAGAGCGAGTGGTTACCCCTTTTGATACTTCACCTATGACGAGGTCCTTGGGATGATGAGGATTGAATCTCCAATCCTTTGGTAGTGGTTGAGAGGGTTCCTCTTCATTTGCTTGATGTTCATTTCCTTGAGCCTCTTCCACTTTGGCTTCACTTCCATCACCATCCTTTGGCTTGTCTCCCATGGTAGAAGCATCCTCCAAGGTCACTTTCTCCAAACCTTCATCTAAAGCATCAATTTCTACACAATTCTTAACAAACTTGTTAGATTCCTCAAATTTAACATGAATAGATTCCTCAATAGTCAAAGTTGACCTATTGAAGACTCTATAAGCCTTACTAGTACTTGAGTAACCTACAAAAATAGCCTCATATGCTTTTGCATCAAATTTTCCCAAATTAATATTTGTATTTAAAACAAAATATTTGCAACCAAACACTTTGAAATAAGAAACATTAGGTTTTCTAGAAAAATACATCTCATATGAAGTCTTAGTAGTATTTTTACATAGGAAAACACGATTTGCAATGTAACATGAAGTATGAACGGCCTCGGCCCACAAATAATGTGGTAGACCATATTCATTTAACATTGTTCTAGCCATCTCTTGTAAAGTACGATTTTTCCGCTCAACTACTCCATTTTGTTGTGGAGTTCTAGGACAAGAAAGTTCATGTTTTATTCCATGTTCCTCACAAAAAGTGGTAAAGGGAAGGTTAATGAACTCACCTCCTCTATCACTTCTTATTTTAATTATTGAGGAGTCATTTTCCTTTTCAACTCTTTTCTTAAAGGCTTGAAAATGTGAAAAGGTTTGACTTTTGTGTTCAAGAAAATAAACCCAAGTAAAACGCGAAAAATCATCTACTAAAACATAAGCAAATCTACTCCCACTTAAACTTTTGGTTTGTGTAGGGCCAAATAAATCCATGTGGATTAGCTCCAATGGACGTGATGACATGATATCCTTAATTGATTTGAATGAGGACTTAGTTTGTTTCCCAAATTGACATGCGTCACAAACTCGGTCCTTTTCAAAGTTCAATGAAGGAATACCCTTCACCATTTCCTTAGAGTTAAGCCTAGAAATATGGTCAAATGAAACGTGGCCTAATCTCCTATGCCACAACCAAGAGTCGTCATCGAGGGCTTTTAAACATGTTATATTACAAGACATATTTAACATATCAATCATATAAACATTGCTTTCACGAAAACCGGAAAATACACAAACATTAAAAGTTCTATCAATCACTTTACAAGAAACATTATCAAAAACAACATCAAAACCTTTATCACAAAGTTGACTAACACTCAAGAGATTATGCTTGAGGCCATCAACTAAAACTACATTTTCAATTAAAGGAGAGGTGCCAAGTTTTACATTACCAATACCGATGATTTTACCCTTGGCGTCATCTCCGAAGGTGACGGTGCCACCTTCATGATATCTTGATAGGGTTGCAAAGTTGTTGATGTCCCAAGTCATGTGCCTTGAGCAACCGCTATCAAGATACCATAACCTCTACGTCTTTGAGCTTTGGAAAGTACCTACATCATTTAAAACAATGGTTGACTTTGGTACCCAAACTTTCTTGGGTCCTTGAAAGTTAGTGTTACGAACCCAAACATTATGGTGTGATGCACTTAGTCTATCATAACAAAAATTAGCTAAGTGTCCTTTCCGTCCACAATGTGAACATGAGTACACTTTTCTATACATGAATGCATGGTGTGTATGTGAAGTGTGAGCATGCTTTGGGGGTTTACCATGATGCATAGGTTGTGTAGCATGTACATGAGCATGAGCATGAGCATGATGAATATTTTTCTTAGGAGCTTGTTTCTTAGGAAACATATTCTCCATCTTCTTCTTATCAAACTCACTACACTTTTTCAAAACAACATCTAATGAGTCTAATCTTTCCTTAAGCATGGCAATCTCATTAGAATCTACAAATGGGGTCTTTCCTTTACAAGTAATCTTATATTTTTCAAAATCATTTTTAGTGGAAACTAAAGAAGAATGCAAGTCATTATTTTCTTTAGAAAGATTTAACACTTGAATATTTAAAGATTCATTATCCTTTTTCATTTTCAAGTACTTTTTCTTCATGAAGTCATAATTTTGAGAAAGTTCTATAAATGCTTCTCCTAGCTCATCCATGGATAAATCATCATCAAGAAGAGTTGAGGGGGTTACCTTGCTTGTGCTCTCATTTGCCATGAAGCACATATTGGCGGTGTCGATCTCCTCCTCGGATTCACTTTCGTCATCCCATGTTGCTTTCATAGCCTTCTTCTTGTATGGCTTCTTGGATGAAGATGGCTTCACTTGGTCCGGACACTCCGCTACTATGTGTCCCGGCTTTTGGCAATTAAAGCAAATGATCTTCCTTTCTTCCTTGCCTCCTTGCCATCTCCTCCGTCCTTGGAACATTGCCTTGTTGTACATCCTCCGGACGTTTTTGACTAGAAGTGAGAGCTCCTCGTCATCTTCTTCTTCATCATCTTCGTCGGAGTAAGTAGCATGACTTTTGAAGGCAATGGTCTTCTTTTTGGTAGGTGCCATGTCCTCCCTTGCCTTTCTCTCCATTTCATGGGTCTTCAAGTTCCCAATGAGTCCAATGAGCTCAATCTCATCTTTATCATTGAGTTCCTTCAATGTTGTAGCTTTCACTTCCCATGATGGAGGAAGAGCCCGGATGATCTTTCTCACCCTTTGATCATTGTTGATTTCTTCACCTAGAGAGGCAAGACCATTAGTAATCTTTGTAAACTTAGTAACCATATCATCTATGGTTTCATTCTCTTGCATGCAAAAATTTTCATATTGGGACCGAAGAAGGTCTATCTTGGCCCTCTTCACTTGTGATGTCCCCTCATGTGTTACTAGCAAATGGGTCCAAATCTCATAGGCGGATTTGCAATGGATGACTCTAGCTATGTCATCATCATTGAGGGCTTGTAGGAGTGCATAATGAGCCCTAGCATTGGCATCAAACTCCTTGGTCTCAATTTCGGACCAAGTAGATTCATCACCATCGGGGGCACTAAATTGTTTAGTCACGGCCTTTGCAACTCGGCTACCTAGAGATTGCAAGAAAACAGTCATCTTAACCTTCCATATGGGAAAGTTAAGTCCATCAAACTTAGGGGGTGTCTTAATACCATCGGCCATGTTTACTATGTGGAAATGAATGAAATGATTAGCAATATGAGGATCTCTCTAAGGTTGTTAAGCCAAATCCTAGAGTCCAGGCTCTGATACCAATTGAAATACACCTAGAGGGGGGGTGAATAGGTGTAATTGCTAATCTAATGCTCTTTTTAAATTTTACTTAAGTGAGTGATGCAACGATCTCTCAAAACACGACTAAGAGCCGAATACCCCTTGCGAGGTTCTGAACTCCTTCCTCCCAATTCCCCTTAAATGGGTTAGAGGTGCGCAATGCAACCGTGTTGTATTGAGGTGTGATCGAACAATTCCAAGTATGGAATGCGATGATGAAATGCACACAAGTAATATAGCAAGAAAAGTAAACAAGTAAGGATTGCACAAATAAAATGTTAGTTCTCAAGCAATAAATTGAAAGCAAGTAAAGCAAGAGAGAATTAGACAAGATGACACAAAAGCAATCGCAAACAAAGTGATTTGTTTCGAGGTTCGAGCCCGTAGCTCTAGTCCCCGCCTTCACCTCCGTGAAGGGTTTCCACTATCCCCTTAGGATCCCGTACAAGTTAGGCCTCCAAAGACCTCAAGCCCGTAGCTTCACCTTACAAAGAAACTCCACCGAGGAGCTTGTCTCCACAAGAACAAGAATTACAAATAGTGATCTTTAACTAGACCACAACACTCTTTTACAAACACTCTCACTCTTTTACAACTTCACCTATAGAAAGAATATGAAATTTTTGGCTCTATGAAGTGTGGTGAGAAAAGCTTCAGTTGTAGAGTGATATTAGAGATCAAACAACAACTGAAAAACCAATTTGAAAGAATGGAAATGAAAGCTTTAAACTATTTTTCTCTTTCTCTTGAAAAACAATGAAAACTTGTATTTTTCTTGGTGAATAACTAAGGCCTATTTCCCACTATTTATAGGGAGAGAATAGGTTAAAAACTCTGATTTTTCCAGCTAATATCACCTGCAAAAGCACCCCAACAACCCTCTAAAAAGTCTGTTAAAACAGAAAATAAAACAGTTTTTCAGAACAGCCCAAAGAGGAAAGAGCCGTTGGAGGTGTTGCAGGCCTACCGGTCGACTGCCGGTCGACCGGGACCCTGCTGGCAAAAGAGCCGTTATGGCTCCGGTCGACTGCCAGTCGACCGATCTCAAGAAAGGAAACACAGTTTCCTTCTACCGGTCGACCGACCCAGTCGACCGGAAAGATACAGAGAGCAAACATCTAATTTCGGTCGACTGGTATGTAGGTCCGGTCGACCGACAGACATGCACAGCCTGTGCATGTCTGGGCACAGCAGCCGGTCGACTGGGCCGGTCGACCGGTCTGCCTGGAAAACTGTTTTTCTGGGCAGATTTTAAGATAGAAAATTTTGTATAAAATCTTTAAAAATCTGAAGCTAAGTTTTATGCTGAAAATAGTTTATATACATGTATTTAAACAAGTTTTTGAAGATGTAAAGCTTTGGGTACATGTATGTATAAACTAAGACATAAACCTAGAAATAAATATTTTGAAAACATAGAAACATACAAAACAAATGTGTGTGCAAATCCTAGAGCCAAATTTCACATATTCTATCTTTACAAAACTAAACTTACAAACTACAATGGTCTTCAAGACTTCAACTTGAGCTATCTTCTCTTGATCTTCAATATTGCAATTTGAGCCCAATTTGACTTGTCTTGAGTCCAATACACCTTCCTTTAGGGAAGAATTCATCTCTTTAATATATAAAACTGAAACACACTTAAACAACAATTTATATTAGTACCAATAACTAATATGTTTTGTAATCATCAAAATACACTAAACATGGGTTGATTGTAACCTTGGGCCAACAGAAGAGTGGTGGAAACAAGATACATTCGCATTGCATTTAGATTAGGAAGCACTTTTGGTTGATTTACAGTTGCTTTAAGTGAATTCTTATCTATTTACTTGCACACGTGTACCCAAAATGACTTAAGGGCAAAACCCGTAAACAAGATAAGGTGGGAAAGTCATTACCCTTCTTTGGCCAGCAAACCACCTCCATTGCATTCACAACTTAATCTTAACCTAAAATTTGAATAAATGTTGGCTCTAGGACAACTCAGACTCACTAGGAGATTGACCTAAGGAGGAAGTTGTTAGAATTTAACTCTTACCGAATCGGTGACTAAGGTAGGGGATTGAGAGGCGAACCTCGAAGGTTAGCGGTTTGGCTTATTAAGCCCATCACTCTTGCGTGGATACCTCCCACCAATCTTGACACCCACCTGGCTGATTAACTCGTGGTTAGATTACTGCAATATATCTCCCGCGGATAATCTATAGTTAGGACTCGTCTAGGTCTAAGTCTACCTTAGAATAGGCTTGATTCATTTTGTTTTCTTTTTGATTGACTGGGTGATCTTATTTTTATTAGTTGTTCATGTCCGCTTGATCGAGAGACTGAGTAACATCTAGGCTAATCAGAAACAATTCACCACCCAAACCTAATCCACACATGGCATAACAACATCCCTGCAGGATAAGTTCCAACCTATGAGGACATCTCTTCCATCTTGCATTCAGCTTTCCAAATTTGATGGCAACAACTTTGAGTTTAAACCACAATTTATTAACACTCTCTCGAAGTATCATATTCTAGAGTCCAAAGATGCATACTTCTTCATAAGAGAATTTGAAAAGGTGTGTTCATGATGAGGATACCACAATTAGGAGACAATTCTGTTACGTTATGTTTTGTCCCTTTCGCCTTCAAGGACCTAGCAAAAAAGTGGCTATACAGTTTAGCGGCTGCTTCAATTATATCATGAGATGATTTTATCAAGGTCTTCTTAAAGAAATTCTACCCTATCTATAAAGCCGCTCTCAATCGGACAAACTTTGAACGCTTCAACTATATTATGTTTTTCCGATTGAGAACGCTTCAATGATATCTTTAGCTAATGCCCCCATCACAGCTTAGAGAAGTGGCAGTTATGCCAAATTCTCAATGATGGTTTAGATTATCAAAACAAGACTTTCTTAGAAACTATATGTCAAAGGGAATTATTGAAAAAGAATAAATATAAGGGTGGAAAATATATGAAGATTTAGCGGAGAAGACCATCCAATGGGAACTAACTCCCTATAAATTTAAGAATAGTAACCTTATCTCTTCAAAAGGAGGTCTCTATTCCATAGAGACATCTATAATGACAGAGGCTAAACTTGCTAGCGTTATGCGAAGACTAGAAGCTCAAGAAACTAAAGAGCTAGTTCCGATGAACCAAGTCAGCCAACACAATCCTCATCTGCGGGCTGCACTTGCTGTCAAACTATGAACTATGTGTTCGAAAAGTGTCCTATTTTTCTTGCTCATCAAATGCCGCCTTCGCAAGGTCTAACAATAATCCATATTCGGAAACGTACAACCCCAGTTGGAGAAATCACCTGAATTTCTCATGGGGACAAAACACTAATGATCAACCTAGACCAAACTTCTCCAACAATTTTCAACCATCTTATTATCAACAAAATTTTCTCAACCAAGTTCCATCTTCTTTCCAAAATCCACAAATGGCGACAAGATTATCCAATATAGAGAGAAGGATGGATACTTTCATCAAGACCCAAGAAATACTTACTCAAACTATAACTAGGATAGAGACTCAATTAAGTCAGCAAGCTAATCCAATTAGCGAAAGACCCCAGAGGGACTCTGCTTAGTCGACTATTGTCAAACCCTAGAATCTCTTGATAGGTCAATGAGGCTTAAGATCCAAATCAGTGTAATTTGGTTCATACATTGAGGTCCGGAGTTAACCAAGTTTCAACGCCATCGATTCCAACACAAGCATCCAATTCTTCTAGTCCCACTCCACCCAACTCTGAAAAAAAGACAAGTCAGCCGAGCAGGTGCATAAGCCTATAGCCCAATTTCTGAATAAGCTAACAAATAACAATAATGCACATGTGAAAAAAATACTTCAGATGTTTAATTAAGTAAAAATTAATGTTCCCCTTCTTGATGCAATATAACAAGGCCCTATCTAAGCAAAATTTTTTAAAGACATGTGCACCAAGAAAAGAAAGACTACTGTACCTAAGAAAATTTTTCTAGCCACTAATATAAGTGAGCTATTATCTAAATTGATTCCTGTCAAGTACAAAGATCCTAATTGTCCTACCATTTCTTGCACAATAGGTCAAGCTGAAATTAGTCAAGCACTTCTTGATTTGAGAGCAAGTATCAATTTGCTCTCCTTCTCAGTATACCAACAACTTAGGTTGGGCAATCTTAGCCCTAGTCAAGTTATAATTTAGTTAGCTGACCGGTCAATTAAAGTTCCAAGGGGAAAGTAACCGATGTCCTTATCCGGTTGGAAAATTCATCTACCCAATAGATTTTACTATTCTTGAGACCTAACCAGTGTCTAATCCTAGGTCTGAAACTCCCATCATCCTAGGGCGTCTGTTTCTCGTGACTGCCAATGTAATCATAAATTATAAAAATGGATTCATGAGATTGATCTTTAGAGACATGACTAAGGAAGGCAATATTTTCAATATAGGAGGATAATCTTGTGATATGGACATCAACTTTTCGAGGTAAACATTATTGAGAACTTAACAAGTGAGCACACTAAGGAGATAAAATTAGAAGCCGAGTGTGATGCTGAGTTAGAATCTGAGGACTTCAACCTTGATGAGATTGTCAATTGTACAGCTGAGTGGGCATCGTGCTTAAGTTCATTAAATTCGGAGCCAACAAGCTTGACTCCTCCATCTCTTGAGTCATCTCCTTCCTTAGAACAGAAAGCCTTGCCCAAACATCTCAAATACGCCTACCTAGGTAAACAAAATGCTCTATCAGTCATCGCTGCATCCCATTTGACTGACGAACAAGAAGAAAAACCTTATTACAGTTTATAGAAAACATAAGGAAGCTATTGGTTGAACGATGATCGACATAAAGGGATTGAGTCCAACTATACTTCAACACTGAATCCATCTACACGAAGAGGCAAAATCAAAGAGGGACCAACAACGTAGGTTAAACGCTATTATGCGAGAGGCTGTTCGAGCTGAAATAGTAAAAATTTTAGATATTGGGATAATTTATCCTATTTCTAATAGCCAATAGGTCAGCCCAACCCACGCGGTCCCTAAAAAATCCGATTTTACTGTGGTAGAAAATGAAAGCCAAGAGTTAGTTCAAACATGACTCTCTAGAAAGATTCGAGTTTGTATTGACTACCGAAAGTTGAATGCTGCCACTTGCAAGGACCATTTCCCTCTTCCATTTTCTAAGGAAGGAGATGACTCAAAAGATAGAGGAGTCAAGCTTGTTGGCTCCAAATTTAATGAACTTGGGCTCGATGCCCACTCAGTTATAGAATTGACAATCTCATCAAGGCTGAAGTCCTCAGAATCCAACTTGGCATCACACTCGGCTTCTAATGTTATCTCCTCACTCTGCTCACTTATTAAGTTCTCAATGAGGTTTACCTCAAAAAGTTGATCGTCCATATCACAGGGTTGTTCTCCAAGTTTGAAAAAATTGACTGGTTTTCTTCTTGCTTGTCAGTCAGATGGATGCAACAATGACTGGTAGAGCCTCTTGCTCGCCTAGGGACATAAGGGATTGAGTCTAGCTATAGTTCAACGCCAAATCTATCTATATGAAGAGGCAAAACCAAAGAGGGACATGCAACGTAGGTTAAACCCTATTATGCAAGAGGCCGTTCGAGCTGAAATAGTGAAACTTTTAGATAATAGGATAATTTATCTCATTTATGATAGCCAATAGGTCAGCCTAATCCACATGATTCCTAAAAAATCTGGTTTTAATGTGGTAGAAAATGAAAACTAAGAGTTAGTTCAAACACGACTCCTTATAAAGATTCGAGTTTGCATTGAATACCGAAAGTTGAATGCTGTCACTCGCAAAGACCATTATCTTTCCCATGTATTAATCAAATGCTTGAACAGCTAGCTGGGCACGAGTATTACTGTTTCTTAGATGGTTAGTCGGGGTACAATCAAATCCCTATAGCTCGGAAGGACCAAGAGAAGACAATGTTTACTTGCAGATTTGGGACTTTCGCTTATCGCCGAATGCCTTTCAGTTTATGCAATGCCTCCGCGATATTTCAATGTTGCATGTTAAGCTTATTCTTCAACATGGTTAGATGATTATTAGAGATTTTTATAGATGATTTCTCCTTCTATAGAGACTCATTCGATCAATGTCTTTACCATCTTGAACTTGTCCTCAAATGATGTACCGAAAAGGATTTGACTTTAAATTGAAAAAAGTGCCACTTCATAGTACAACATGAAATTGTCCTAGGTCATAAATTTCTAGAAAATGAATTGGAGTGGACAAAGTGAAGATAGATATCATAGCCAAGATTCTCATATCCAAATGTGTGAAAGATATCTGATCTTTTTTAGGACAAGCTGAATTCCAGCGTAGGTTCATTAAGGACTTTAGTAAGATTGCTAGACTCTTAACGTTACTTTTAGCTAAAGATGTGTCATTCATCTTTAATGATGGATGTCTTATCGCGTGGAAGAAGATTAAAATGGAACTTATCTCTGACCAATAATTTTTGCCATGGGTTGGTCCAAATCATTTGAGA
Organism: Agave tequilana; assembly: GCA_038442645.1. Taxonomy (NCBI): domain Eukaryota; kingdom Viridiplantae; phylum Streptophyta; class Magnoliopsida; order Asparagales; family Asparagaceae; genus Agave; species Agave tequilana. The sequence goes on from JAVJIF010018199.1 coordinate 94,881, forward strand.
TCATGTACGATGCTTTCAATTTTTTCATAACCGCTGTCTTAGGATAGCGCATCGATAACAAACTGCATGTGGTCTACTAATCAAGTAGGACTCTTAATGATGCCCAATTAAACTATACTGCAACTGAGAAGGAATTCTTGGCTGTAGTGTTTGTAATGGAAAAATTTTGTCCATACATACTTGGGACCAACACCACCATATTCACCGAGCATTCTACGCTTCGATACCAAATTCTTAAGAAGAATGCGAAGGCCCAACTCATTCGTTGGATCCTCCTTCTTCAAGAATTTGATCTCAAAATTTGAGATAAAAAGAATGTCAAAAATGTCGTCGCCAATCACCTCTCACGTATCCCAAATACTCCTTCCAATGAGTTGCCAATTATGATAACTTCTCCGATGAACAACTATTAGCTATCTTTAGGGAACCATGATTTGCTGACATAGTCAATTACTTTTCACAAAGCAAACTCCTTCTCACTAAATCATTAAGAGATGTATCCCCAATGAAGAAACTAAGAGTGTTCTATCCTCTTGTCATGAGCTTGCATGCGGTGGACACTTTGGTCCCTATAAAACTGCTGAAAAAGTGCTACAAAGTGGGTTTTATTGGTCTACTTTGTTTAAAGATGCCTTTAACTTTTGCAAGACGTGCCCAAGATGTCAAATGATAGATAGGATTTTGAAACGTAATATGTTGTCCCTCAACTCAATTCTATAAGTAGAACTATTTGATGTTTGGGATATCAACTTTATGGGTTCTTTTTCTAGTTCATTTGGACACCAGTACATCTTGGTAGCTATTGACTATGTGTCTAACTGGGTAAAGACCATTCCATGCAAGACAAATGATAACAAAGTTGTTATCAAATTCTTGAAAGAGAACATTTTTTCTTGCTTTGAAACCCCTCACGCCATAATCAGCGATAATGATACTCATTTAAGCTCTTATGCGAAAATATGTCATCACACACAAGTTGTCTAAACCCTATCATCCTCAAACAAGTAGGCAGGTATGTCTCTTTATATGTTAGTTTTTGGTAAAGCCTGCCACCTACTAGTTGAGCTTGAACACGGGCCTTATTGGCTATCAAATAATTGAATTTTGATCTAGATAAGGCTGATGGCTTCGAAAATTACAAATTTTCGAACTTGACGAGTTGAGAAACAAGGCTTATTGATTGAGCTAAAACCTGCACACAAGAATACATAAATTCAGAACTTAAGAAATAGAATGTGCAAGTACTCAATTCTACCACTATAGCAAGTGGCTATGCGGGTCGTGATCCATAAGTAGGGACTAGCGATAGAAGCTTTTTTTGTAAGTTCTCTTTTAAGTTACAAAATATGGTTAAAGATGTTTTAGTTTTTAAAAAGAAAAGAGAAAAATGGAGTTATAGTTAAGTTAGGAAGAAGATGGTAGATTGAGAAGGTGAAGAAAATAGAAAATAGATATATACAAAGAAATCGAAAAGAGTGATAAAAGAGTTGGGTGTTGATGGTATTGATAATCTAAACTAAAAACTAAAAGAAAGAAAACTAAAAATTACTTACCTTCAGTGCTCATGTACCTTGAATCCGTAGCTACGACGTACCTAGTCTTTGAAGGCGATCAAGCATGGCGTGTAGGATCTTCCCCATTTTCTATCTACACTATAAATAAAAGAGCAAGCTATACTAATAAAAGAATGGTTGTTAATCACCATAGGCCATTAAGGGCACTTGCAACGACGAAGTAGTCTCGAGGCTATCGGATTCACTTGGATTGCAACACATCAGAGGATAGTAAAAGAAAACAAGAATAAAGAAGAAAAAGAAACTTTGATTTGATTCAAATAACAATGAAAGAAAAGATTCACTTACACAGGTGTTACCCTCAGTACAAACTTGCTCTCATTCCTCCATGAAACTCGTCTCTCCTCTCAGTTACATAAAGAAAAGTAAAAATTACATAAAAGAAAAAAAATAAAAATCTACACTAAAAAGAATGAAAAACTGGCCTAAAATCTATCTCTGCTTCGTTGTTTTTTTTGCCTTTGAGATTGCAAGTATTTATAGGAGAAATGCAGAGGGTAGAGGAGTATGAAGATAAGGGAAGTTGACTATTTCTGAATTTGAATCCGCCCCTTATCTCCAAACTTGATTTGATGTGGATATTCAGTTCTGATCTGCAGCTTATTGGCGTATTGATTGCTAAATATAACTTATCAAATGATAGAATTAGAAATAGTGATCACTTAAGAGTTGTAACCCTTTAAGTTTTCTTTCTAGATCATCTTGAATCATCAGATTTGAATTTCGGTAGCGAAAGTTATGATTCAAATACTAAAATGTATCCAGTCAGAATCTGAGTCATAATTGCTTCATCCCATCCATTGATCTTCTCTCTATCCATTTATCCCTTTTGATTAGGCTCTGTATTTGACATTATCCTCAGTTGGTCTTTAGCTTTAACCACTTGATTCACTAAAAATTGAATCTAACCAACTGGATTTGGGATCATCCTCCTCTAACCAAATAGATCTAGTTACTGATATTTATTTGATTTTATTCTCTTTCACCTCATGATTATCTTCTGCAAAATAGACATTTAAGACAAGAATTTAGCAGATTTATTACATGATAAATGTGAAAATATAATAAAAATAATGCAATAAATATGTGCAATCATACCTCCACACCTATCTTTTGCTCGTCTTCGAGCAAAACAATAAAACTAAACCAAAAATTATTAGATCACTTTCGCGAGTCACGCGATTGCACTGAGCATGTGCAACAAGCCATTAAACCTCTAGGTTCCCCCTAGAGGACGAGTTTTATCTCGTGAGGGTTTTTAGTGGATTACACCCACAAAATCCATAAAGAAAGAGAAAAATGTCAGTATTTTGAAAACACATTTTGAATGAGAAAAATATTTGAAATATTATTGTAAGAATTAAGTAATCTATAAGTTATAGGAAAACCGAATTTTTCATACCTAAACTTAGTCTCTATTCAAAATTTGTTATCAATCAAAGTAAGGAGTCAAATTGTACTTCTCATCTAGTCTATTACTTTATCCTAAGTCATATGCACCTTCGTGACCGTGAATTTTGACTAAGGGTTCTTTAACTATAACTCTTATGTCTTATTTATTTATATATATATATATATATATATATTTATTTATTTTATTTTTGGTGGTATTATTCCTTAGTTCTATTAGGCTTTCTAATCTGCCCATGTAACGAGCCTTTAATGGTGACTCCCAAACCAAACGGTCTTAGGGCACTAGGAGAGAAAACACCCCAAGGACTTAAGGACTCGAGCAAACAAGAGAAGAAGATTTTCAAGAGAAAGTTCTCAAGACTTGTGTCTTATTTGTAAGTGTTAGATTTTTGTTTTAGACAAGATGTAAAGGATAGATTAGTTGTGGATTGCTCAAGCTCATATACACACACAAAATTTATATGTGTTTTCATAAAATAGTTTTAGTTTTAGAAAATACCGTTTTTGTTTTTGAGCTTCAAATTATACATCCTTATGTTTCATGATTAGATATTATCAAAACAAGTTTAAATGGCTTATATGTGTTTTAGATGTCATCCATACACATTGTTGGTTCAAATGTTTCGAATAATTATTTAATGTTTCTATATCATGTGTTTGAGTTCTGTATTTATCAAAACTTATTTTAGAGCTTATTGTCAAAAACATAGATATTTCATCCTATATGTGTATTGGATCATATCCATACACACTAAGCTTCAAAAGTGTTTAAAATATCTTATTTTTGTATTTGAAGAAGTTTTAGAAAAATCATTTTTCAATTGAAGATTGATTTTGAAAAATACGGGTTTTTTAAGGCTAAATTTCTATATCATAAAAATAGTTCAAAGAGTTTGTAATATGCGTTGATTTTTTATCACACATATTTGTACTTCAAAGTATTTCAATGAACTTATTTTGTAAATTTTATGTGATGTTATAGGAGTTTATAAGATCAAATTTGAATCCCCTATTATACCTGACCTGGCCTTCTTGCGGTCGACCGACCGGTCACCGAAGCAGAAGTTGGTCAACGGGCGATCGACCAATGTGCACAGAACGTGCACATTGCCTTGGCTTGAGGGCCGATCGACTGGGTGGTCAATCGATCCAGAAAGTTCACTCTCTAGATCTGGCCTCGATCGACCAGGCGGTCGACCGGCCAGAGAGCTTTGCTCTCTGGTTCTTGCCTCGGTCCACCGACAGGTCAAGATCTGGGTGTGGTCGACCGGGCGGTCAACCGACAATCCCAACCATCATAAATATGACCATTGACGGTCGACCAGCCGGTCGACCGACATGCCTCTCTGGCCAGAATTTGAACCATAATGGTTAGTTTTTGATCCCCTATAAAAGGGGTTCTCTTGGCCAGTTTAGACATGATTTGAAGAGGGTTTTTGAGCCAGTTTTCCCACCTTTCTCAGAGGTATTCCAACAAGTTTTAGAGCTTAAATTCTATATCAATAAGAGTGTTTACAAAAGTGATTCTCTTATGTTTTCCAGAAAGGATTTCTTGAGTTTTTTCTCCACAAATCTATACTAGTTTTTCTCACAAAAGCTTAAGTTTTTCATTGCCATATCTATCCTATAGGAGCTTTGTTGTGAGAGTGTTTTTGGTGATAAAAGTGTAGAGATCACCAAGTGTTCATCTTTGTATTTGAGGAGGCGAACTTGCGGGTTCGTGCTGTGACGAGTTCTTGTGGTAGCTCAGTGTAGAGGTGTGATCTCGGCAAGCTAGTGTGCTTGCGTGCGTTATTCTTGCGGGAACAAGTGAGAGCCTTGCGGGTCCAAGAGTTCTTGAGGGAGCTCGTTGTAGGTGTTGTGGCACCGAGTGATCTTGCGGGATCGTTATAGTGGAAATCCTTCATAGAGTTGAAGGCAGGGACGTAGAAGTGTGCTCGAACCTCGAAACAATTCTCCCTTGTTTACGTTTGCTAATCTCTCTCTCTCTCACTTTTGTTTATATATCTTGCATATTTATATTGTTTATCTTTTTATATGCTTGATATACTTGTGCTTAATTGATATATACTTGGGATTGTGTACTGACACTTGTATTCAACTAAGAGAGCCATAGTGGCATCTCAACTCTTAATCTAGAGGAATCTTGAGGAGATAGTTCAGAGGCTTTCACTGGGAATTCGGCTACACTCTTCTGTTATACTTTATGTGTTAGCTTAATAGTTTTTTATTGCATAAATAGTTTTTAATTTCACATTAATTTGCATTAGATTAGCTAGTACACTTATTCACCCCCCTCTAGGTATATTCAATTGGTATCAGAGCTTGGCGCTCTTGATTTGGGTCTAACAACCTTTAGTTAAAAGATCCTACTTTTAGCTGATCACAATATTTATTTACACACACATATGGATTTCATGACACCTCTCATGTTTGATATTCTTAACATCCAAACTTAGAAAGTTAAGAAGTCAATGTATCTTAAGCCCTAAGAATTCATGTTTGTTTTGCCACCATTAAAGATTCTTATTTTTTGAATGGAAAACATCTTGAGGCTAACACAGAAGCCATCCATGCTATAAAATCTACCCTAAATGATAAATATTTATCTAGAGTTACTAACTTTTATTCGGCTTTTGTAGTATGGAACACCCTTGTCTCCCTTGGTGAACAAAAGCAATACTATATGGGGAGTAACTCGGATGATGAAAGTGATACTTCCAACATGTGCTTCATGGTCTAAGAAGATGACCCCTTGAGGTAAATTCTGAATCCAAGGTAGAAGAAGATATTGACATGCCTTATGATGAGCTTGCATCTTTTTGTCAAAAACTTCTTGAAAAATATGATTTATTAAAAATTGAAAATGATAAGTTGAAGAAGGAAAATACTTTTTTGTTAAAAGAAAATAATTTTTTTAAAAATAAAATTGAGTGTGTTTCAAAAGAAAATAAATTTTTAAAAAAGGAGAATATCTCCTTGTCTTCAAAATTAAATGACATTTGTGAAGGAAACAATTCATTGAAAAATAAAATCATTTTGGTGGGAAAAGAAAGGAGATTGTTTTGGAAGAATATAACTCTTTGAAAAAGAAAATTATTTTAAAAAAAAGAAAACATTTCTAAAAGAAAAAGATTGTTGATGCTCATGTCTCTTCTTCCAAAATTAATAATGATATTTGCATTATGAAGAACATTGATTGTTTGAGCTCCACTTTGAGCCATTGTGCATTTATACATAATAAATTGGAATCTATGTTTCACAAGAAACAAATTTCACACATACATGCACATCCTACACAACATACACCTCATGTACACCATGATCACACCCATTCTCATATGTATGCAAGAGTGTACACATACACATTGTGACCGCAAAGGCCATCTTACAAGATTTTATTTTGATAGATTAAATTCTATAAATTTTGCTAATAATAATGTTTGGGTTTCATTTGTTTCTAACCCTGTGGACCCAAAAAGAAATGGGTATAAAAATTCCCACCTCTTGTGTTTGATGTAGGTATGGGCTCTCACATGACGTGAGAAGTATGGTGCCTTGGTGGTGGATGCATGAGCTAGATAGACATACCAAATTGATGTATCACTATAAAGAATGATTGGTGGGAGGACCACCATGGTTTGAAGATTCAGAGAATAGTTCATATGATTTGGTAACTATCTCTATACTCCTATTTTAGTTTACATACTTTACATTGATAATTTTTGACATGTTGGGGTTTTAACGCTCATTATATTAAATGCAATGTTATTAGACATGCGATATGCATAAATAGTCTTTGAGATATACCTATGTCCATATGGATTCATATTTTGTGTTCTCACTATTGTTTAACTACTATGTATATACTAATTCTAAAACACGTGCATTTAGCCAAATGATCATGTTTGTTTATACTTCATGTGGTGATTACCTATTTAGATATAGTTTTTGTTAAAACTTGTGTATATACTTGTACAGTAGTGATCTACACTTGATTATTATATGTTTATACTTCATTGCTCATTTGTACTCATTACATGTATATGTATAACCTAGTTTTAATGATTCTTTCATTTATACTTATTTTTCCTATTTTTGTGCATGTTATGCTTCATGTATATGTTATTTTTATCTAAAACTAATAGATATACATGTATACCCTTGAGTCACTTGCCTTCATACAAAATTTTATTATAGACTCGTTTATGTTGGGGATGTGTATGTATCCTTTTCAGTTTCAACAAAAACATACATAAACCTAGAAGCTTGTGTAAATTTTGATGAAATTTTTTTAGTTTTGATGTTTGTTTTGAGCCTTATTGATTTATTTCATGAATATGCTATTCACATGATTCTTGTGCACTCAAATTTTTTTTATTTACTCATGATTTTGTTTTATGAACACATTTTTGAGCTTTATAGATCTTGAGTGACAATTTTTTTTACTTAGAAATGCTTCATGGGATATATGATTTAGTTTCTTGTTTTGAAGGATCTTTAACTAGTTTTTTAAAGATTATTTTAAATTAGTTTCTTAATTCATAAATTGGTAGAGTTTTCAAACATGTTAAATTATTTTCAAAACTTTATTTTTGAAAACCCCTAACAACTTAAGGGCGGATGATTAGGCGACCATGCCCTTGTATGCCTTAACAACTATCTTTTATCATGTGCATTAATAGCGTGGTAGTTATGAGTTATACACATGATCTTCATGAAATTTTATTTTTTTATACTCAAAATTGTTTTCTATATATGCTTCAAATTTCAATTAGTATTTCCATTTTCATACATATATATATGATTTGATTGTGCTTGTTTTACAATGTCTTTACATTTTTAAAGCACAAAATATGTTTATGCTAAGCTTGATTTTATTCTAAATGTTAATTGGTATCTTTACAAGCTTATGCATTGATTTCAATTGGTATTTATTTGGTATCAAAATATACTTCATGCTTCACCTTCAATTGGTATCAAAATCTACTATTGGTATCTTAAAATTTATTTATCTACAGGTGGTACTAACTTTTGTTTTGTCAAATAGTATCTGATTTCATTGGTATCATAATTCATTTTGTTGACTGCAAGAAATTTCAAAATTTTCTTTAAAATTTATTGATATGTATTCCTTATATGCAAGAGGAGCTTAACATTTTCTCTATATATAGATTCATGTTGAGTGTAGTTTACATATTGAGGAGCTTGACCTTTCTTCTTTATGTGGTACATGCGTGTAGGGAGAGCTTAACATCTCCGCTTATACATTGTATATTATGTTTTATGTGGGTTAGGGTCTGGTCATCCCTTCTCCATGTAATGCATGTATGCAGGGGGAGCTAGCTTAACGTCTCTCTCTTCATGAATGTATATCGCATATATATCTTTACTGTTTGATTATCTTCATCCCTTTGTTGATAAATTGACAAAAAAGGGGAGAAGAATTTAGAGAGTTTATATATGCATGCTTAATATTTGTTATTTATACATATATGTTTGTGTTTTTTTTATGCATTTTATTGAATATCTTTATTGTTTATTGCTATACATGAGTTAAGGGGAGCTTCTATGAAGCTTATCTTTAATCCATGCAAAAATAACTCTCTAAATTCTTTGTCATCATCAAAAAGGGGAGATTGTTGGCCCAAAGGCCCATCACTCTATTTTTGGTGATGATTAACTCATGTAGTTATGATACTAATGATCTTGTGTTTATATAGTTTCACTTTTTCAATTAAGATCTTAGTCGGTGTTTAGCTTCAACAAAAGATTCAAAGTTAAGTTTTGAAGCTAGCACTTATTAATTCAAGAGCTCGTGCTTTAAGATCGCATCAAGTACTTAAAGAGGAGTCTAGCTCATGGATCAAATTTGGACCAAGTTAAGAAGGAGAAGAAAATTTTCAAGAGAAGGTTCTCAAGACTTGTGTCTTATTTGTAAGTGTTAAGATTTTTATTTTAGACAAGATGTAAAGGATAGATTAGTTGTGGATTGCTCAAGCTCATATACACACACAAAAAATTTATATTTGTTTTCATAAAATAGTTTTAGTTTTAGAAAATACTGTTTTTTGTTTTTGAGCTTCAAATTATATATCTTTAGGTTTCATGATTAGATTTCATCAAAAACAAATTTATATGGTTTATATGTGTTTTAGATTCCATTCATACACATTATTGGTTCAAATATTTAGA